>MQTX01000140.1:1119412-1165698 GCA_009735665.1 Angiostrongylus cantonensis | reverse complement strand
TATATATATATACGCGTTCCACTTATTCTGCCGCTTACTGGATCAGCTGCTTTAGGCTTACAAGACAATTTACAACTGCGATTCGGCCGACTCGCGAAGCAAACTACTAGCAAGTGATTAACGTCGATAGATTAGAAACTTGATCCATCTGAGTCAGATACTGAACCATCAACTAGATATTCAACACCGCTCCTCTATCCACTACGCCTTTTTAGCGACAAATCCAACCTTTTTGTAGGTTAATAATCATCACCATCGATCAATATATCGATTATGGACCAATGTGTTTTTGTACTAAGCAAAACCATCTGCACGATTTGTACTTGTCGTGCACAGATGTTGTGTGGGTTCAGTTTTTTTTTTTTCATAACTTGTGCACAGCTGGAGTACAGTTCATCAGATGGGTGGCCTCCAGTGGGAGCGTGCTGTTCAATAGGATTTTACGATTTTAAACGTAAACTGGTATTGTGCTCACGAAGTGACACTTTATAAAAAATAGAAAAAAAGCTATAGTGGCCCAACGCAAACGAAATAGCGTCATGTCTCTGTTCTTTTTTTGTCTCGCAAAACGACATTTCGAGTCGATGTCGCGCTATAAGAAATGAAATGAACATTCTCGAATATCTTTGGTGAATGGCGAGAAAATCTATTTAAAACCACTCATATGTTCATGAAAAACAGTAGAGAGAGCGAATTCCTCCTCAAACACTTCGAAAGGTCAAACAACTCGGCAAACATTCACTATTTTTCTGTAGATTAAGAGCCAATGTCCACCTAGTGAAAAAGAAAGACCTTCGTCAAGAATTTCCTCACAAAAAAAATGCTCATAAGTTTAGTGAGCTAATCGTAACTGTTTTTCAACGTAAACATGATTGATAAACCAACTGGGGCATAGCTGATAGCCAGTTTGAAGATACCTATACAAACCCCTTTCAATCTAATATTTTAATAGTCCAATAATCTCCTTCAATTTCGAAATCAAATTAAAAGTTCTAACTTGATAACCCGAAAAATAAAGCTCACTTTTTTCAAATCTCACCTTTTTCATAGTCGATTTCAATTTTGTGCTGAAGTTTGTACGATTTCTCATCCACCGATGACGATTTCACAAAACTCGTACCATTAAAGAGAATTATATCATCTTTAGACCAGATAACCTAAAAAAAAAACCCTGACATTCACAGACAGGTGGGATTTAATACGTTCGATCTTAGCTACTTGCTGAGTGTTAAAACTCAATTCATTTAATGGCTATTAATTTGACAACTAATGAGGATCTAGTACTTCAGTAGAAACTATTAGATGAGAAATTTTTCTAACTGAGATATATGTGGCAGTACGGACACGTCAACAACTAAAACAATTGAAACGATTTGAAGAACTCAACAAAGGCGTAGTCTTATCGAATCGGACCACTTTTCTCGAATATTCCTTTTATTTTAACCTTCTTTAAGCTTTGATTTGTAATTACATATTTAAGATAACGCTATTGATCCGTTCAGTGAAATCTCGCTTGTCAAATTTCCTCGATGCCTAAGATACGATCCTATTGATGGAACAAAAAGAATAATTTATGGGCATCAAAAGACCTACACATGATATAACAATGCCAGCCTCTTGTTGGTAAATACCTATAGACTTTAGCACTTTCAATAAAAAAAAGTTCATACATGTTTTGTATAACGTTGAAAGTCTACTACACCTTGACCCACTTATCACTCACATATGATTCATGACGATGCGTACGTGTTAACAGCTTGATTTGTTAGTCAACGACCTCTTAGCTTGATGGGAGATGCTCACCACAGAGAGGGTTTCATGGTTTCATCTGAGTTAGGCTAATGATTTGACGTGTTCATTGACGGGAAGGAGTTGATAGAATTAACAGCTATTAATTTGATACACAGTGGTTTGAAAAATCAATCTCAGGTAATAACCGACAGATAAAAATTTAGACCGATCGATGTAAGTCGTTGATTTCTACAGAGCCACTTAAAACTATGCATCCTACCACGAAATACACTAGATCTACCAACAACCCTGAAAATCGCTTCCATAGGTTGCGCGCTACCAATAAAACGGAGTCGATGACATCGTTTACTTTTTCAAAGTGTAATGGTCGATATTTTCAGCGAAACACAAAAATAGCGCTAATGTGCTAAAAGTGCTAAAACGTTTCCTTACTGAATCGTTTATGTAATAAAATCGATTCAGTTGATTGGGGAAAAAATGTAAAGTCAAAATTTTTGAATAATTCGAATACTCGACAACGATTAGCATCACCGAATTGCTTCGTGCACATCATATCTTCATTAAAATTCATCCATTCTTTCATTCAGACAAGTAAAATCTTTGAGATCTTGGTGTGTGATCAAATTTGATCAAACGTTATCGAAGCAGAAAAATACATTTTTCATAATTTAACAAACTAATGTTACAAAATCCCACGATCGACTTTCCATTGAGCTCGGCGCTGATCAAATAATTCGCCATATTCTGGCTGAGCAAACACGAGGTGTTACTTCATTCGTTATTACGGCAAAGCTGTATAGTATTCGTTTTCACATTAGCTTTACTGTAGTAGGGTATTAAGTAACATCTCGGGTTTGTTCAGCAAGAAAATCGAGAATCAATGCTACTACAAGGATCCAAATACGATGTCATTGTTTCCTCTTCTTCTCATTCAAGTTTCCTTTCATGACGTTTTCATAAATAAAATCATCTCAATATTATTACTATGACTGGTAATGGTGTTAACTGTTCGTTGAGCGATTATCAAAAGCGACGAAGAAGCGAATTCTACGTGTCCTCTCGCTTTTGTCTCTCCCTATCCTCTATCCTGTCTTCATGTGACGCAACGGTTTGAACTGTCTTCACTGGTGATACGTCCGCTAATCATCGCCACTCATCTACGTTTTCCATTTTAAGAACGAGTACCATGATACCCACATAGCACGTTCAGCAGAAAAAAAAAACCAGCCAAAACAAACAATAATCGGTACTCAAAAATCAAAGAGACAAATTTCATTGGAGAATTTCTTCAACAAAAACTGATCGCTTTCAAGAGAATTTCACACATGATCGAAATATTAACGAGAGGATTGTAGAGATGATTATTTTCTCAGATATAAGACTATCAGTCCATTTCTACCACATTTCTAATAGAACGATTCAGAATTATTTGAACAAAAAGGTTCTGCTGGCACTTTGGCCTCGGAAGGTGCTGGCGCTTTGGCCTCGGAAGGTGTCTCTTGTGAAAATATTTTTAAGTTGTATCGAATTCGATTAAACCATAAATCAATCGCACATATTATGACATTTAAAGTAAGACTTAGCAAGAGAAACTGAAATTAAATCTAACTATAAAAAATGAATCATAGAGCTTAAAAGATTACTAAGACGACGTACGTTCGGTGAGCAGGTGTTGAGAGCGCAGTTGAGTTGAGCAGCGAATCCTTGGATAACAGTAAGATATCCTTCATCGTTGGTCGTCAGATGTAGATCTTCTGCAGTGCTACTGATGACCAGAATCAGATTCAGCAAGCTAGAAAGCTGGCTCATCGCCCTTTCTATAAGATAATAAACAGTTACTGCAATAAAAAGTATAAATGGATGATGAAGATGACACAATGGAACAAATTTCGGAAAGAAACGATGTATAATTTCGCTACAAACAATGAAAAAAAAACATCGACTTCAGTGATACTTCAATTGAACTGGTATTACTGTAATGACATTACAATACATTCAAAATGTTCGATAAACATTCAATGGTACAGCGATGAAATCGAAAAAATGTACAGAGTGGATCGGTGACATCACAAAGAGTAAAATGGGCTATTTGTATTTATAGGATACCTAGAGAAGAGTTTTAAAGCGCATTATATTTCCCGCAAAATTTAAGGTCTCATAAAATGTGGTACTGTAGGTTGCGACGAAAATATAGCTGAACATCAAACTGTCGATGATAAAAGGACGAACACCGACAGGATCGTTCACATTGACAAAGAATTCGACTATTTTAAAAGTTCAAACACATACTACGAGTATACATCATCCGAAGATCGCTATTAGTGAGAATGTCATGAAAACTCGTCCGAGAATCAAAAGAGCGACAACCAATTGTGACAGCTAGCAATGAACGTTTCAGTTCAGTTATTCGAAAAGTGTAAGGAATGTAGTACAGCTAAACTGGTAGATATGTAAGTAATGCTAGAACAAAGACCATTACTCATTTATGAAGCAATAAATGATTTCGTACGTTCCACGAACGAGTACGCGTTTGCCGCACCTCGTCCATCAGTAGGCACTAGAGATGAAATAAAAGGAAATATAATAGACAAAACCGACCAAAATGAAAAAAAATCAATGCTATCCAAAACACAGGAGAAAGAGTAAGAACTGAAGAACACTTTATCAGAATGAGAACAGTGGTCGTCGCAACGCGACGGAAAATCAACGAACCAACAATATTTGTGCCGGGAGTGTGGTCAGTATTGAAGGCCACCGCTACATGTGAAGATGCCTGACTCTGAAGTATTTGAGAATGAAGGCGATAGGATTAGAGTGGAAGACAACGCCGTCGAAGACGATGATGGTGAAGACGTTATTGGAACAAAACACGAAACGATACTTAATGTGCAAAAAGACGATAAGATACTAGTGACCGATGTGAACTATGGTAAACGGGATTGCGTTGTGAGTAAGGTCGTATGACATTCGATCGATGTTCTACATCGAAAACAAGTTCTCTTTCTCTGTTCTTCACTCTTCAGTTCCCCGTCTCTCTCTCTCTCTCTGCTCTTCACTTGATCTTTCTCAATCTCACTTATTCTCTCTCTCCCTCGCTCTTTCCTTCTCTCTTACTCCTTATGATTCTTGTTAACGAAATCATAGATATCCATTGTCACAACATCGCTGACGCGATGTAGTAGAACCACGTCGAGAGTATAAAGACACACCATCTAATAAAACAAACTACCACACGGTGAACATCCTCAGTAGCAAAGAAGTATTTCCTTAGGTCCACAAAGTTCCGAAAGGAAAGGATTCTCATGAGCAGTACGCTTAACGTCGGCAATAAATCAGAAGTCAAATAGCGCAAACAGTTTTATGATCTATAGAAGTCTTAATTGGTACTTTCTAACGTTTTTAAACACACTGCTATACATTTTCGTCCACATCAAGGCGAGTGTGGCGCAGTGGTTTAAGACGCCACTGCCACACACACACGTGAATCGATCCGCGCGCTCATGACTCACCAAGCCCTCCATCCCTCCGAGTTCGCCAAATTCGTACCAGACTTGTCTGGGAGGATAGCAGCACTGGCTCGATACATCGGTAGGCCGCCGCGAGTCGTTGTAAAGACCAAATACATTCAGTCACCTCCAAACGATTCTTGATGAAGTCGAATGCATGGCCCATCCTTTAGGGATTCATCAACACCGAGAGCTTTAGAGCTTTTCGTCCGTATCGATTAGCTCTCGAGCATATTTTTCGGTCAATACTTAATTCCAGTCTACATCGATATCTCCTCGACGAAATCAGCATGAGACGCGGATGGGCTCTAACAAGCTGATTAGCGATATGAACTCTATTACCTCACCATTTCGAGTAACTGTTACTTTTCGAAGTTCTACAAGTACTAGAGCGAACTGCACAATTGAAAATAAAATAGTCGATGACCAAAAAGGTCACAAGCGCACTAGCTTTGTGGTAAACAAAGGCAACAATAAAATACTGAAGTAGAGTACCAACGAGAACAAATACACGCGATGTGAAGAGCCTTATACTATTGTGGGCAACTGCGATATAACTCCAAACCAGATCTCTCAAGTGATGATGTGATGAAAAATTTCCGATGATCCCCTTTACTAGTTCAATTACAGTTGTCGATGTTGTGTTTTCATGGCGACTTCTCTTGGCATCACCTACAAACATTGATCTTTAAATGGCTCGTCTTCAAAAAGTATCGTGCAGAACCCAGTTAAATTTCTAGTTGACTTTCCACTTTCTAATCGAGCAATACTCTGCTTCGTTGAAATCTCGCGATATCAGTTCTACGAACCTCCGAAGCCATCACTACGTGTCGTTATGAATCGAAGAAGAATTTGCCATCGTGAGACTACATTGCTTCCAAGAAGCTGCTAATCCATGGTATTGGTTTATTTATTGTTTTAGCTTCCGAATAATGGAAATATCGATCTGCTTCCCAGCATGGGAGTCTTTGCTAGGAGGATGAAATTCAGCTATATATAGAGTACACATCACCCAAAATTAGGTGGTGAACTACTACTGCCGAGTCTGGTGGCAACAATATGTTCAAAAGGTTAGTGAACGTTCTTGTATTCTGTTATGTTCGATTCAGTTTCCGCTTCGACTTCCGCCTCCTCATTCGCATCCGTATTCCAGTGCACTTAATCGCTACCACCACATTTCCGTAATGATTGCGCAATCGCCTTTACCACTAGACGTATAGCATATTCATATAGCAGCACTTATCACAAGGATCACATTCTCGTCTCAAAAGAAACATCACGAAATACTCCAGCACACTTGTCGTAGATGTCTTCAGCTGTTCATGAACATTTCAATAAAACAGATCATTTACCGAATGTTTCGAAGTGGAAGCAAAAAAAAAAACCCCGGAATTAATTAGTTTTCATTTAATAAACAACCGTTCTATGTGTTCTTTTTTTTCATTAACAAAGTTGGTATCAGAGGTTTGTTTGTTAAAGGAAAATGTTGTGTTCGTCTCGAATTGATCGGTCGTTTCTCGAGAAAATTGAAAGCTATTTGTCGAATTTGCACTAAAACATGTTTAGCTTGTTGTTTGTTGAATTGACGTAAGAGAACTGAAAAGAATGAAATACCAAAATACAATAACTAGCACAATTCCCTTAAGATGTAACGGAACATGTTCTTCTTGGTGACTCGGCTAAACGAACAACTACACTGCCGATTCATGGGAAAACCTAGCAGAAATCGTGTCGCATGCTCTATTTCAAGGATGCTGTCCCAGATGGAGTACAATGACAAAACATTCAAATGACAACTGTTGAAATGACCACGGCGTCGTTTGTGTCGCGTTATTGCGCCTAAAGTTTTTAGGTCAAAGAAGAAAAAAACATCAAAAACTATTATGCGGATGAAAGGAGGTAATGCGTCAAACGATAGAAATACAATACGAATTTGACGTCGTTAAGTCTTGGAAAATGGCTTAACGGGTCCAGAAGAAGTAGCGATAAGGTAATGGGAGAACCACGCAAGAGACATTGTGAAAACGTTCGTTATCTCGGAAAGTAGCTTCATTCAAATAACAAGTTTAGTTCAAAATCTGACCAGAAATGAAATTGGTAATGAAAGAAAAAAACAGAAGATGTGATGACGAAGAATTCCTCCCTTTTTGTTCAGATGATCCTGGTCTCTGTAGGAAACTTTTATTGATAAAAGAAACCTATTCGATATATGTGAAAGAAAATTCACAAGAAATCGAAGAAACAGGAATAAAAACAAAATAAGGAGTATATCCTTCTTTAAAGGGCTTCATTTCGGTATGGCACATGTATATTCAGGGACGTGTAGCGTGATTCTTAGAAGTGCCCTGAAAACCACACGTGTCGTTGGTTCAACCTTGATCACTGGGCTCGCCAAGTTCTCTAACACTTCAAGATGAGCAAATCGGTGTGTATTACAGGTCACATCTAACCACTGCGCTATACGTTTCCTTCCCGTTTACATTTGCATGGATGAAAAACGAAAAGAAAAAATTTGCTTCATACTGAAACTAAAAAAGGCGCTAAAGGGCAAAATTTGTTAAGATCATACATTAACAATTATAGAAACGATAAATCCGATTCGACACGGAACCATGGCACTCTTTGGCTGTCGCAGCCAGCCGCTAAAGCTTGAGTGAAGGGTGAATACCCGAGGGAGTGGGTCTGGCCTTAACTCAGATCTTCAACGAATTCATCAAGTGATTTTGACGTTAGGAATCGAGATGAAGTGAAATGTTAAAGCAGATAGAGCAGATAGCGGAACGACTATGAACATCCGCTTGGATGATGGGTTCTGAGGAAGATGAAGACGTCGAAACGTTAGCTGAATAAAATTGCTCAACAGCTTCGTGTTAGCTTATCAACGATACAGTACACGTTGAGAAGCGGATAGCTTTGAATCCCTCCACTCTTCCGATGTTATTCAGCCACCAGAATTCAGAATAACGATGAGAAGGACTTGACACCTACAAAAGGATCATTTGAAACACGTAAACAGTAAATATGTATGATAATAATGACTATGCATAATTAGGATGCAGTTTTCCAATCAGTCAAGATTTTTTTTTCTTTTTTAAAAAAATGCTGATTCGGCAAATCATAAAGAAGACCGCAGAAATAGGACGAGGCTACTCGAATCCACCTCATAACTCTGGGAAAGTCAGATTTTCAGAGAACAACAGAAAATTACAGGCTATTGTTGAGATAAATTAGTATCGTAAATGTCACTTTAAATATATGTTTTAAAAGAAATCGATTTTTGTGGAACACATGTTTTAGAGTTTTTTTGTAACTGCGTCTAGAATTCTACAATAAGTGAATAAAACTATTAACTATTATCGATTACAAAAAAATCAATACGGATGACCGTAGTGCAGTTTTCAGAATAATTTAAAAGCAGCCACATCAGCAGTGATGTTAGACAAGTTCAATCTAAAAAAAATAATGCAAAATAACAAAATAATAAATTGTAAAATGCATTTCTATTAAGTGGAGTTAATAAACTTCTGAAAATCTCATAATTCAGACACAGGGTGTCACTAATAATCGATTCTCACTAACAGATTCTCACTATTTATTAATCAAAACATATAATGAAAGTAGTGGGAGAGGAAAGCGCAATGGTTAGATATGCGGTGTAATAGACTCTCCATGCACTGGTTCGACCACGCCCAGGTGCAACCAAGGACGCCATCCCTCCGAAGGAGATTGGTACAGAAAATTGGTAGCAGACCTGTTTAGAAAAAGGTCTCTTTGATCCGCAAAAGCGACTGATTGCGGTTAGACGTGAAAATGCTGTAGCAGAACTATCCTAGAATTCACACTGTTTAACTTTTCTTTTTAATTGCTGGATATTACTTCTTTAATACAGGCTATTATGTGAGATACATTCACAGTGATACCGAGATAGTTGCAAAACTTGGATTCCAGGCCAGAAAGTGATTGAGAGAAAAGCAAAGCAAAGGCGTCAGCGGTGCAGTAGGTGGCACGTGAGCCACCACAAAGGATAATCGCGCGTTCGAATGTAGTCTGGGATCCAAGTTTTGCACATGTCTGAGCATCGTTATGGTTGTACCCTAGAGTTCCAAAGATAGTTTGCTTGACCAGAATTAAACGATATTAGTGAAGAGTACAAAAACCTTTAAAGGACGTTCGTGCGCGAACTTCATGAAAGAAATGAAATATGAATACAATATAAGAGTGATATAATATATGTAATATACGACATATATATACGCATATATATGTATATATATATCCATATATATCCATGTATGTATATATAAACAGTGTGGCGTATAGAGTGTGGTATATTGGAGGATATAAAGAAACGAATCGAATATGGGAAAACGTTAGAATCCGTGCAGTATATGAAGGCGAATAATATGAATAAAGGAAATAAATACGAAAAAAAAAGTAAAAAGACATCTGTGAAACAATATGAAAACGATTATATTCTCTTAACAAATTATGTATGACCCATATTCTTCACTATGCCTGTCTCAAATTCAGCACTGAAGAGAACTGGTACAACCAAATATATCAATGCGAAAAACGAGTGTTTTAATAAATAGAGCGTTCTGGTAGATGGAAACATAGGAACCAATGCAATGTTCGTCTGGCTCCTGAAGAACCAGTTTCTCACGCGATGATTATCGTCGAAAATGGCATCTGATGACTGGGACTAGTAATCCCACACAATGAAATGTGGGAATTTGCGCAGAAGACTTGTTAGTGGGAATCAATTAGCGTGATCGTGTAAGAAGAAAACACACCACAACTAATCGATATAATCAATTGGCACATGATAACAGTACAGTATAAACTAGGAACCAATAAGCACAATTTCGATAAGTGTATTTCATACGAGTGATAGCAAAGGAATAATTAGTAAAGTGATGATGATCATGCGTAACGGCTGCTACTGGCCGACCTAGGCGCGATACACCCACCCACCAATGCAATTGGTGGGGGTTGACACAATTAGTGTCGAGAGGGAATTGATTGAGATTTGGGCGGACAACTATTAAGTATTCACGATATCGATCCATTCACTAGTCGATAGTGCTATACTGATTAGAAATTGGTACTCAACAGCTCTAGAGGAGAAGGCATTAGTCATCTGCACGATCTGAATTGTGATTAGTGGAAGCTCGTGAAAACAGCTTGAGACTAATCATGATCTTTATTTGTATCTACTTTAGGGTGTATCTATGTTACTATTCATAATTAAAATAATTCATTGGTGCATAAAACCCTAAATAAGTTAAAATAATGATTAACTGAGAGACAGGCGAAACGAAGGACCCGCATGGTGTGGTGGTGAACGCGTTAACATCCGGAAAGGGTAATAGCGCGTTTGTTCCTCACTGCAGACACCTGCGGACCGGAGTTTTGCAAGCATCTCAGCACCACTGCGGTAAAAATAGTAATTGCTGGCACGTCGTTAACGGAGCTGTCGATTTGAGGGAAAGATTTATTCATAGCATGAACGCGTGAAAAGCTGATAGGATGTCAGTTCTTTAAGCGAAATCTCAATATGAAATACGTCCATTGCCATATGGGTTTCATAAAAAAAACATGATGGAACCGATGAAATTTTATAGGAAAGACCCAGAATAGTAAGGCAGCAGCTCCTCCTATTCTTAGAGGCATTGCGATGACGAGTGAGGGGTGTTGCTTGGTGCCGAGTTTAACAGAAAGTCGATCCGGGGAACGGTTTGCTAAACGTGGAATTGTAATTTGTGGTAGGATTCATTCATCGGACGGGTAAACCAAGCCGAGAAGAAACATAGTACTTCTATCTAAAAGCCCAGATAGCAATGAACCAATACCGGGAATCGCCACCATTCTTAACAAGCGTAGTCGTAGGTAGGGTACCATCAAGCGGATTACTAGGTGTGGGCGGCAAACTTCTTGTGCTCATGACCTTAGACTACCCTTGTAACGTTGTTCAGAGGTACCAGAGACAAAAAGCCTTCTAAACTAGCAATATTCCAGTAAATAAAACTTCGCCGATGAATACAGGATTCGTGAAGACCGGCTAGTGCGAGTGCCTGAGTAAATAAGCACGTTTTCATCATTTACTTTCAAGTATGAGATGAAAACTAAAATCGGCAAGAGTGCTATGCTTAACTTAATGCTTTGAAAACCCTAGCGAATCAGGAATAAGGGTGCAGGCCCCACTACAATTTCAGTTTGCCTAGTGATTTACTGATTCTATGAGGTCATACCGGAGTCTCAAAATTAGTGCCAGGGTTTCCTATTTTCAACGTAACTTGCCATCTCATGACTATGCTGTTGGTAGGATGGCAGTGATACCACGTTAGCGTTGGCTTGCTCATAGGTGGAATTCTTAATATAAGATTTAAGACCGTTGAAAGGAACACTGCAACTCTTGTAGGATAAATGCTTTTTATTTATAATTAAAGCGAATTCCGACGATGAACGAGTTTACTCACTAGATTAGTGAATTGGTTTCGAAATTCACAAAACGAATGTGGAAATTAGACATAAGGCCAAAGAGGCCAGAGATGGACCGCGAACAAACAATCGTTGCCAATACGTCCCATTACTAAGAGTGTGGTGATGCTAAGCACTTGAACAGAAATCTCGCTCAAACAGACCAAAGCCTGTACGTAACACATTTTCTTGCACCAAACCAGTCCAAAGTTCCCGACTTTGCCTTACGAGTTCATAGTTTTATTTGAGAAATTTCAGACACCTGTTTTTTAATCGAGACTACAGAAGTGGGTTAAGTTTCCACTAAGAAATATCCGTAAGAGTTAACCAAAGCGAGGAGTTATCATCCTTCTTACGAATCTCTAGTCGGAAAGTAACTAACTTCACTCCGATCCACTAAGATCGGTACACCTATAGTAACGACTTAGAAACGGTCCAACTCGATATTCTGAGTACTCTGCGGATGGTGACCCTACTTGGTGGTACGGCAAACTTAGTGAAATGGTTTTGAGGACATCAAACACAGATATTCAAATAAATGCTAGAGCTACTCTTCTGCATTCGTCAGTCTCATATTCACTCTACATCAAGCTTTCATTCTATGTTGATGCTTCTAATAACAATGAGACTAGAACACCAGTTACCTTATATAGTTGTATAGCTCATTACTTGATTGATCGATCCAATCGAAGAGTTGAGCAGTACCTAACGTTGCTTGCATTTGGGTGATACGTTGCTTGCTATGCAAGAGTACTTTTTTCCCTCTAGTGTCAAGAAACTCGCGTTAGGGCCTCCCATGTCCTCGTTACACAGCCGAGTATGCTCGCCTATTGTTAAACAAGAAAAAAAACAAAATATATCTACTAAGGACGGGGATGTAATTTCAGAAAATCATGCCGGTGTCGAATCAGGGAGAATGTCTTGAATACGGCCGCTTTGCTTAATTGAACAATACTCCTTAGTGATTTTCTAAGCTTCACTTATCACGCTGATTATTATCATTCAACGACGAGCCGCGGTGGCAGCTCCAATGGATTTCTAGCCTAAATATTGTTTCTCCTTTAGTTTACTTCCACCAAGTTAGAGAAATACGTGGGTATACTTGTTAAGTACATTTTTACATGACCCGTCATCACATCCGCTGTGCGGATCCTAGTACTTCTTGCCACCAATTCGTTTTCTTCGCATTGATTGTCAATAAAGGTCTTCGAAGATTTTGCGTAGCTTCTTTTTTTCGACCGCTGCTTGAGGATTTCGCCTTTTTGTTAATCAAAGTCATTGAATGCTTGTCGAGTCCACTCTCCTTGCCATCTTAGAGACAGCTAAGGCATTCCCATATGAACTGGACCGCAGCACAGCGTGAGGAAAAGTGTCCAACCATCTCCTTCCCTCTTGAAGGACTGCTTCGCTAACTATTGTTCTATCCCTCCTTTCATTCGATAAAATTAATATTTTCAATCGACATTATTTCCATCAAATAGAAGGACGTAGTAAGCGAAAATCTCGTCTTGCTTGCAAGACCCTGCTTTTTCTTTGTAGTAACAACCTCGTGTGCGCTCACCAAGAAAACAGCGAATGATCGACGTATTTATTTTAAAATTTGTTCTTAAAGGTCAACACAGACTAGGCGGACCAGCATGTGACACTGATGTGATACTGATTTGAATTCTGATTAGCTCTAGAATTCAAATTTGCTTCCAAGAACTGCTGATATCTTTGCAAAATCTCAAGAAAGACCGTCTGACTCCCTCAGGTTCCGCTGTTTTAATAGCGATCCTTGACGGTGAAGCACCTTAATGACATTTCTTAACAGATCTACCTCGTCAACAAATCCTGGGTTGCACGTCATCCCTGGTAAGGGTAAATGTAGGTGCGACGCCCATGTGGTGCCCGGAGTTTTGCTCATATCGTAGCATCCATGTGACTATATTGGGTGTTTTTGAAATCCTTAGATAGCTCATGTCTAGCACTGCAATTCGCAACGCTATCTTGGAACTGTCATCCACAGAGGTGGTCGGATTCGTGTTCTGTTGCGATCTAAAGACTTGACGTCTTATCTCCTTACTCTCACGTTAAATGCTATTGAGCGTGTTTCTGTGTAGAATCTCACGATGGTCATATTACAGCGTTCTCAGGATACCCCTAGAGGCGCTTACAGGCCGTTATGAATAGGAAAAGGCTTTGATTCGCAACAAAAAAGACGGTCCCAGACCGGCAGCTAATCTTGTACCAGCAGCGAACCCTGCTATTAGACGATCTCTCAACTGAGGACGACTTAACAATCCAACTTAACAACATCATTTCTAAATAAGTAGTTCTTATATTAAGTTTTTTCTTCATTAATAGTCTATAAAGAAAACCTTGACGCCTAATTATTTAACAAGAGCAAAGACGAAAGAAAAGATAATGTCAGAAAATTTTTCCGTGCCAATTTTTCGATGCAAATCTCGGAAATTGAAGTTGGATGTGAAGGCCGGCTTAAAAGTGACTTTCTTGCTAAAGCGACCTTTCGTGAAGTACTGAATTTTTATATAGCACAGTTTAGTAGCAAAGATCACTATTATGATATTTTTACTAGAATCAAAGGAATTTTTACATCCAGCTAGCATTGCGCTACAAACAATCGTCCCACATCAGAACTGAATCATTTTCGTGTTCGATACAGGTGATCCCATCTAAATCTTAATATTTTAGCCCTATTTTATTACATAAAGGAGTGGATCCACTATTCTATGGTTAAATTTTGATTTTTGGTGTTGCTAAACATCTGAATATTCCAAAGATCACAACTGATGTTGCCTTGAGAATGATGCTAGGATGTTTTGTCTGTTATCCTTGCAAGACTGCTAAGAAACAGTAGAAAAATACAGTTACAAGTATAGTTAAGAAGCCTTTAAAAAAAAGAGAAAACGAAGAAAATAGAATAAAAGAAAAAGCACTGAAAGTGAACTAAACAAAACTTTTAAGATTTAAAGCGATAGAAACGATATGAACTACAATGGACGTAGCTCGTCTGTATCGCCGATGTTGGAGCTGTAGGCAGGTGTGCACACTCAAAAAGGGTTGCCATGGTTTCCGACCAGTTGTACTGGACGACGTTGTGGACTCGGTCTTATATATTGGGCAAGTTACTGACTAGGCTAACAAATCCAACAGAAGAAATAATGAGATGCACAGCAAAATTTGATGCTATCATACCACAGTCTACTAGATAAAGCTATACCGTAATCATCAATGAATTTACCTACGATTCAAATATTCGATGCTGATTGTTATCTGCACATTTCTTAAAAGTTTCTCCACGTATTTAAGCTTCCGTAAGGTTGATGCAAAAAATTCCACTCGGATAATAGTTCCACGTCTTCAGATCCTTCAGAGAAGATTGATCAAAGTTGACGGTCCACAGGTGGGGTCATCCTCGCGATGTGGGTGTCGTTGTCGTTTCGAGTCGAAGAATCCCGTGAAGTGAAGCATCGCTCGAGTGCACATTCTTACCCGGGCAGTGCCCTTTTGTACAGAACGGATGTTGCTCTACCGCCACTATCCAACATGACTTGCAATTTTTTTCGGCAATGCGTCTTGTAGAAGCAGAAGTCAGTATTTCATTAACTAGTACACAGCGTAGAAATCGCACTATCTTAGAAACAGACTTTCATTAAACCTCAGTTCCAGTAGTCCACATAGTTTTAATTTTCGAGCTGACACTATAAAAAAGGTTCGAGCCGTGCATCACTTCATTGGATTCAGCTCGATGCGACAACGAACACCTACATCGCGACCACTACCAACTGTAGGTCATCGATCCGGTTAAATCCGGATCGGAAGGAGATGAAGAGGCGAAAATGTCAAACGAATAAAAATTCTAATAGCAACCTCGTGTTACCTAAATAATCTAGAAAAATATTGACGATTCCTAGCCAGGTTTAATGAAGGTCGATTTTTCAGACGTTTTCAAGAGTTATGCAGCTGCTTCACCAGTTGGTGAAGTTCTCCACTCGCCCACTACTCTGTTTACTGAGAAATTGCTTCACTAGCTACATATCTCCACCATCTCTAGACTATCGTGTAATATTTTATTAACGGATTAGTAAAGGAAATCGTTTTTCGGTAGCAGCTGACAATTTCTCAGTAAAGAGAGTAGTGGGTGAGTTGAGAACTTCACCAACGTACAGAATAGAAGTAGCTCTAACTTCTTTCGGCTATTCACAACTTTTTATAAGATATCCTTCTAATTAAAAAGAAATTGATTTAAAAACAAACATTTTGAAACGAAAGGTGAATTTACGAGAATTCTCACACATGGAAGGCTAATACAGAAAGTCAACGATATCATGGAGGATAACATTGTCATGCTTGACGAAATTCCGCCCCTATTGTTGTTGTTGTTCGATTATATCTTGGTGGTAAAAGAAAATTTGCAACTTGTGGACGAAAACTTATAGGTTCTTTTTAATTTTAGTTGAAACAATAGCACTTACTCCGAGGTGAGATACTTTTGTTTAAGTTTAAGCGCGCTCATTATTTTCGCGTTACGTTACTCCCAAAGGGAGCGTTCGGCGTGCAGGTGTCATCTGACATCACTAGATCGGTAGTTGACGCGGTCTCATGACCAACTTTCACCAAGTTTTCCATCCCTATGGTGTCACCAAATGGGTGCCAGACTTATCGAGAATGATTAAGGCACCGATTTAGCACATTTTTAGGTCCAATAAAGTCATTGTATAGGACATAAATGTATTAACCTTTGCAGCGGTATGAACGGACCTGTATAAATAGTGTCTCTCTAGTGTACTAAGTGCTTTACGATTTGTAGCTCAATGTGAGGTTGTGTCGTCACGTATTTATTAGAAATTGGTTGCTTTTCTATTAAGATTTTCGAAAGCATTAGTGGAAAATGATAGTACCTTTGGCAAATACGGAGAAAGAATTCGATACGCCTTCAGATTAGTGACTGCTGTATTGTCACTGTTGTGATTACGAAACTAGTTTCCAACTACTTCTTCTAGCCACGTACTTTTCATGAGTCACAAACACCGAAGTAATATTGAAAATTTTCCACTTACTGATCGACATTAGAAGGAAACATCTAATTAGATCATCTCTCGAGTCAACGTTAACAATTTGATCGAGCAGAATCCTTAAATATTCCACTGAATGCACTTCCTCACATTCCTTACACTTAACACATTAATTTCGGTATGAGCTAAAGCCCACGGGGATCCCTCATATGAGAGGTCTCGACACGGTTAGTCGCCAGGCAACGTGGCGCGTCCCCAGGTGGCAGATAGGGGCTTAATCGAGGACCAAAAGCGACCTTTGCTTTCCTGAGACGCAGTTGGACCCAGGAGATGGACTACCTGTTTCAGCTGCGCCGATCTGGCACACACCTTCTGTATTTGTCAGGCGTATTCATGCACGCGTGTGTGGGTGCGTTCACGTTTATGCGTATTGTATTCTACGGAGTCAATTCGGCCAAAACCCTGCAATCAAGTGACAGGAAAGTATATGCTGGGCAGTTAGGGTCTCCTCCAACAAATAAGCCCCATATTCACTCTGGGAGAGCCTGGCAAGCTACCCGTGAGTATCCCAGTATCGCTACCGAATCGGCTCCCACATTCAGAGCCCAGCAAGCAAGCCCAGGATATCAAAATGCTAAACACAGTGAAAGAAACGGTCCTCATTCCCCTGACCCCAAAAGCCCCGATTCGGTAGCGTTGGGTAGGACTACTACGGAAAGAATGCTAAAATCTCAGCGCCATTCCATGCTGCCTAAATCCCAACGAACTAAGGTGACGATCTTACAATGCGTGCACACTTGCATCCCATTCCTCGACAAAAGAGTTGCTCATGCAAAAAAGAATGATAAGACATGCCGTCATCGACCTACTCGAGACGAGAAGACGCCATCCATCCAACGCCGTCTATGACACCGGTGATGAACTGTTCCTCGGAATATGCGACGGTAAAGGAGTCGGTGGGGTCGGCATTCTGGTGAACACAAGTTTGTCCATGAAAGTCGATTCATTCGAACAACTTACAACCCGAACTAGACGTTTACGATCGTTTACGATTAAAAAGATGTGAATCAATACCAGCCTTGACAATCTTCATCGCTTACGCGCCGATGTCGAGCTATGACCAAGGAGAAGTTGAAGCGTTCTGTATGGACTTGGAGAAGCTCTACAGGGAAGACAATACATTCTTCAAGGTCGTTGGAAATTCCAACGCTAAAATTAGACCAAGAAAGAAGTCTAAAGAATGCCATATTGGGACCCATTAGATTAGAATGGAACGAACAGGGTGAGCAACTCTCTGAGTTTATCATGAGGACCAAGACCATTCATGGTAACTCGCAATTTCAAAAGCCCCAGTCTTAACGCTGGACGTGGGAATCTCCGAGTGGAATGTACCATAACGAAATAAAGCACATCACAGTAAGGTGAAGGTTTTGCCTAACCAATGTTGCCGTTGTCTCAAAATTCTACACGTGATCAGACCACCGCCTCCTTCGTGCGAGATTCTATTTCTCGCAGAAAGGAGAAAAAGTCGCTAAATTCAAAAACCGAACTCCAAAAACCACCATAAACTGGGACTTATTCAATTCATTGGTCGGCTGTTGGGAAGATGACGTTGTCGACAACATCGACGAGGAATACGATCGGCTCATTGAACACCTTCACGTTAGCGCCATGAAATCTGAGAGTTCGAAGGTCACCAACAAACGTCTGTCTCCAGAAACTCTCAAGCTAATACGCCAGCGTGGAATCGCTCGAGCTGCAGGCAACCGCGAGCTAACGTCCGAACTTGCAAAACAATGCAGAGTGGCGATAAAAGAAGATCTTAAAGAGAGAAGAGCAGCAATAATGGTTGAAGCTGCAGAGGCTGGGAGAAACATTCGCAAAGCCCGCCGAAGCTTCGCCAATTACAAGACCAAGACGATTGCACTCAGACGCCCAGACGAAATAGTTACAACGTCCAGAAAGGCAAAGGAGAAAATCATTTACGAATACTACTCAGATCTCTTCAAAAGCCAAGTCCACCTTCCGTCACATGAAATAAAGGATGATGGATACGTTATACTACCGGTTCTCCCATCCGAAATCCGACATGCCATTTCGTCGGTAAAAAGTCGAACAATTCCAGCTCCGGACAGGATAAGAGCTGAACATCATGTACCATAACGAAATAAAGCACATCACAGTAAGGTGAAGGTTTTGCCTAACCAATGTTGCCGTTGTCTCAAAATTCTACACGTGATCAGACCACCGCCTCCTTCGTGCGAGATTCTATTTCTCGCAGAAAGGAGAAAAAGTCGCTAAATTCAAAAACCGAACTCCAAAAACCACCATAAACTGGGACTTATTCAATTCATTGGTCGGCTGTTGGGAAGATGACGTTGTCGACAACATCGACGAGGAATACGATCGGCTCATTGAACACCTTCACGTTAGCGCCATGAAATCTGAGAGTTCGAAGGTCACCAACAAACGTCTGTCTCCAGAAACTCTCAAGCTAATACGCCAGCGTGGAATCGCTCGAGCTGCAGGCAACCGCGAGCTAACGTCCGAACTTGCAAAACAATGCAGAGTGGCGATAAAAGAAGATCTTAAAGAGAGAAGAGCAGCAATAATGGTTGAAGCTGCAGAGGCTGGGAGAAACATTCGCAAAGCCCGCCGAAGCTTCGCCAATTACAAGACCAAGACGATTGCACTCAGACGCCCAGACGAAATAGTTACAACGTCCAGAAAGGCAAAGGAGAAAATCATTTACGAATACTACTCAGATCTCTTCAAAAGCCAAGTCCACCTTCCGTCACATGAAATAAAGGATGATGGATACGTTATACTACCGGTTCTCCCATCCGAAATCCGACATGCCATTTCGTCGGTAAAAAGTCGAACAATTCCAGCTCCGGACAGGATAAGAGCTGAACATCTGAAGAACCTTCGGCCAGTGCTTATAAATACACTGGTTCGGTTCTTAACACATTACCTGTCCGAATGTAAGGCCCCTACTTAGTGGAAGACCAGCAGGACAGTGTTTTTGTTCAAGAAGGGTGACCTATACGGTGTCAGCAACTATCGCACTATATGCTTGTTATCTGCCGTTTACAACTCTTCACTCGAGTCATCCTAAATAGGATTGACACAACACTTGACGAAAGGCAGTCATGTGAGCAAACAGGGTTTCCAAAACGATTTAGTACGATCGACCACATCCACATAATAACAAAATTCACTGAGGTACCATGAGAGTACAAAAGACCGCTCTGTCTCACTTTCATCGATTTAAAAACGGCCTCTCACTCGATTGATGATAGAAGCAGTTATGGAAATCCTTGATAGCCGGGGAGTCTCTACTCAGTACATACAGATTCTTCGTGAGTTGTACAAAAATTTTACGACCAAGATATCACCATTTTACAATGTTTACATCCACGTCAAAAGAGGGGTTAAGCAAGGGTATACCATATCGCCAAAATTATTCACCGCCATCCTCGAGAACGTTAGGCGAATACTGGAATGGGACAACATGGAAGTGAAAATCGATGGCCGGCAATTACACCATCTTCGCTTTCCTGATGACGTCGTCCTTATAACACCAAACATTAGCCAAGCGGAACGTATGCTTGCCGACTTTGATAAAGCCTGTGGAAAGATTGGTCTTCGACTAAATCTCCCAAAAACGATGTTCATAAGGAACGGATTTGTTTCGCATGACCCATTCACGCTCAACGGAACGAATATCTCCGAAGGATCCAGTTATATTTATCTAGGTGGGGAAATCAACATGGTGAACGGCTTAGCTCCAGAGTTGAGCAGAAGAAAACGAGCAGCTTGGGGAGCTTACAAGAGCATCGAAGTAGTAAGGAGAACAAAGAACAGCAGACTCCTTTTAAAAGGCTCATCTTTTTGACTTAACGGTACTTCCTGCCCTAACGTATGGGTCAAAAACCAGAAACTTGGTCGCTGCGTAAGCAGAATGGAAAATCAGTCAGTGTTATTGAACGCACAGACGAAAGGACGCTGCTAGAAGTATCCCGTGCCACGTAAGTAAGTGAAGGGATCCGATGCTCCGACTGGCGTCAACAATAAAAATCAAAGATGCCGTTCTGTACGCCAAACAGTCGAAGATATGCTGGGCTGGACACGTAATGCGTATGAATGATAACCGATGGACAAGAGCCGTTAGTGACTGCATTCCTCGGGATGTCAAACGTACTGCTGGAAGATCACCGACCCGATGGTCAGAGTTCTTCACGAAGAGCCTAAAAGAAAGTTATGATGCTCGACGAGTCCTTAGAGCGAGCAGAACCCACTGGACTACTCTTACACGCGACAGAGAAAACTAGAAGATTTACTGGTACCCACTCGAGTCACTCAACGATCAACGGGACTACAGGTGATACAGGATGAGCTTCCAGAAAATAACAACTATTATTCGATGAATTTCTGGTTTATGGAATCATACATGTTTAAGAAACTGAACATAGTTCCGTTTCTCGTACAGAAGCTGATATTGCTCCTATCTGGTAAAAAACCGACAACAACTAGAAGATGTTGTTCAGTTGAAACCGCTTCTTATCACAATATTTAAGTTCTTATTTACTGCCTGTTATGTTTCTGTTGGCAGGCCATTATGTGAGCTGTACCCGCAACCACAACGGATGCTGAGACATTCGCAAAATTTGGATCGCAGGCCAGATCACACCACGATTACCCGTTCAAGGAGCACGCGTATTACACACTGCACTACTGAACCGCTTGCTTTGCGTTTCTCTCAGTCTTCTACCTAACGCTGCCATCAGTAATCACCCATCAGCAGGATTGATAAATGAAATGATGGAAAACCAGCTGCGAGAAAGTCAAAGTAAGGGCCTCAATGGTGCAATGTATAATCGGCGTACCACCGGAAAAAGTAATCGTGGTTTGATCTGGCTCAGGGTTCAAGTTTTGCGAATATCTCAGCATCGTGGTGGTTGCATTTCACATCAAACCATGCCGTGAAAAATTATGGTAAGCAGCAAATAAAAGGTTCACATTATATCCACAATATCGTCACTTTTATCTACTGCCTGCTCTTTTTTAATGGCAGGGTATTATGTGGTGGTGGTGGTAGTGAACGCGTTAGCCTCCTGAAAGGGTAAAAGTGTGTACGGTTCCCGCTGCATACACCAGTGGTCCAGAGTTCTACAAATATGTCAGCGTCATTATGGTTATATCTACAATGATGTTGATATATGAGCAAAACTCGGAAAATCAACTGCTCTTCGACTTTTCCAGACTCACGTTTTATCCACTATACCAACCGACGCCTTTCCTTTGCCTTTCTCTCAGTTAGTTTTTTTCACTTTTTTTTACTTATTGATCTTCGTTTTTATGCAATCAGCTATCACCCATCAACGGGAGAGACCTGAGGAACTCAAATGCGCATTGAACCAAATTAAGCACTCGGAAAAGGTACATGCTGGCTCGAAGTGCACATGAGGCTACGAGTTTTGCTCATATCTCTGCATCATTGTGGCGTGTTTTCTACCACCCCATAGATTTTTGCTGGTGTCATCCGTCTGAACGTAATGCAAATGAGCGTAAAAAGTTTTCGGCCTTTATCAATTCTTAAGGGATACGTCAGGCACTCGACTTAATCAACCATTGTACAAATGACTCAGCAACGTTGGCTAGACCAGCAGAGGCATAGATTTTAGGAAAATTGTCACGAAATTGGATATGAATGGTCGGAATGACTCCAACGAATTGTCGAATACACGATATTCGACGAACAGTCGACGGTTGATATTCCATTAGTTCCATGTCATTTTTGGAAATCGTAAGTAAACAGGTTACTTGTTTTGCTTTTAAAATCACAAAACTCCTAAATCAAAGCGAGTTTGACCAGATTTTATCTATTTATCACGAATGAATTCAACAAGTATCTGTTTCTCAAAAACCTAGTTTGTCATTTGCGTTTAGCAAGGAAGTGTACAGAGGAGCAAATTTCGTGCAGAAATGTAGACGAACTATTGTTTGCTGTTGTTTAAGTTTAAGTGGCCGAAGACCATCAAGATGGAGGTTGGTAGCGTTGAATAAACATGAAGTGATCACATGTACTGCCTCAAATCAGAGTCTTTTGCCTCTTCTCTCCTCTGCGCATCCAAATCTCCTGATCTCAATAAAATCCCTCAGCCAACCAGTTTTCCTCATGGTAAAGAATTAATGATTTCAGTTTTTGACGGATTATTTTTAACGTCTATGGTGCTTATCAGCGTCGTTTGCAACGGTGGCTGCTCTGGAATGCGCAAACTGTAGCTGGTTCGATCGCATCTCGATTCGAGAAAAAAGCGCGGCTTCCCATCCACCGCTCTATACTCGGAATACTGCTACCGCACTTACCTGCGATAATCCTTATGATCGATAAAGACTGGCGAATGCTTGTGGCGGCAATCTAGGATCTCTAGCAAACCTATCCTAAGATTCCAGGGAGGGCCAGTTCGATCGGCACTCAACGACATGAAAAACAGACAAGATCCTCTAGTAACAATAATCAAGCCCAAGTGAAACCAAGTGTGAAAAGTACTAGCATCGGCACAATAAGTGTAAACAGGTCACATCGAAAGTAAAATAAATTATACTACAACTAGAGCAGCTTAGTCGTACAGGTATCTCCCACTTTTCGTCTATGGGCTGCTTTTGCTGTTGGCGAGATAGCTAGCTGCTACGAAGCAGGCTACACAAACGATGATGTTCAAGCAAATTCGTTCGCATACGAACAAAGTGGACTTTATCGAGCACATCAGAGTAACCATAAATGAATTGCCGGGTCGGCCAACAACGCAAGATATTCGGCAACTGTTCGCAACTCGTGCGACGAAATTCGGGTGAAAAACAGCAGCAGCAGAGACGAGATGATACCAGTGAAACACTGGTGAGCTGTTGAATAATATCGACATTCTAGGATTACTTCCTAACTAGACACTAAATGATAAGGACAAACTGCTGCAAAATATAAAGTAATAAATGAAGAAAAGAAAGATTTCAACCTGATGATCATCCCCAAGTCATTAATTAAGAATGGCTGACGCGACAACGTAACTCTACTCCTTCGTTCTCACTTTTTACTCCAAGAAAAATGCAGCCGCCGTTGAAGTTAGAGTATAATAAAGCGGAAGAAAGTGAATTTATTATTTGAAATTTTTAATATCTCATTTATGACCAGATATCCACGAAACTCGCTCGTTTTATCCATTTCGAGCCGGTTAGCAGTAGCAACGCTACGTAGCACGCCCACGTACTGGTGTATCAGAGTTAAACACAGATCGAAGAAATGATCCCGTATGAACTCTGAAGTGCATAGGTCAGATGTAGCGGATGAGCTCCTAATTCGTTCTGCACCAGGATGACATATTTCCCTCATGGTGAGTGGAGAGGTCGAGATTAAATGATTGAGAATCATGCGGGGAAACGAGGTGTTGAACAGCACCCCACAATTACGCCTAACCTACACCTGCTCGGGGAGTCTGGTAAGCTCCATGCACTTCACCTTTTGTTCGCTTGAGTAAGCATATCTTTGTAATTTGTCAACTTTCAGCTTATAGTTCCTTCGAAGTAGGCTATTTGTGTAAAATCGAGAGAATGGAGAAATCAGAAACAATGTGTAGTCGATAGAGAGTTGAGGCAGAACGTCTTTGCTACAAAGTTTTCTATTCGAATGTGATTGTACTAAAGAAGAGGTCATTCCTGGAAATTCTCAATAGGTAGGACAATAATTTAAAGGAGAAAGACTTAGGGAAGTTTTAACGATGTTTACTCTACTCGCTTCAGAACTACGCAAAAATGTTGACTTAAATGGAAACGAAATCGATCTTTCGGGCTTCACACTGAAAAACAGCGGGCTTATGCTATAGTATACTTCCTAAGTACGTTGTATTCCTGACTGAAATCTTTATGGAAAAGTCTTCGGTTTTAAACATACATAAAGAGTAAAAAAAAACTGAAACTAAATATCGACAAAGAGGAGCAGTAGCGTATGCTTGGTATATGTATCGATTGTTTCACAGCTGACCGCATTTGAGGAGAACTGGAAGGTGATCTTCGGGAACCATTGTGTGCTGATGGGCGATGATCCCACCATTGTTCAGTCGTCGTGCACTATTTCACTTTAATCACGTCGAGGATTAGCACACAACAATTCCCGTTGAGTCAAACATTCTGGTCATTCACTCGTGTTTGATTAGAAAGGCTTAGTGAAGTCTGATTTGAAGGAAAAAGACATTTTATCAACGATAAATGGTCGAATTTGGTTGAAAATTTGAATAATCGATACTGGTATGCACCGGTAACCAACTTGAAAGCGAATCTGAAGTCAAAATAAGAAACATCAAATATGTTCGAATGCATTGAAATATCCTCAGATATGAGAAAAATTTCCTTGGGGTCATCATAGAACAAGGACGGCAACAACGTAATGCTCGGATTTCCCCGACGTTTATAGGATGAGCATTCACTCATGTTCAATGAGTCCAATGATGAATTGACTTTAGTGGCTCATTTGTCATCGACGTCTAATGGATATTCATTTCGACGTGGTGACGTGCCAGCAACCAATATAGCGATGGGGTGGTGAAGAGCTGCAGAAAAACGATGGTAGGCTGAGAAAGAATAAGGGATGTAGGAAAATGCTTTGTGAATGGAAAAACGAAAATGTGGTAGATTGAGAAAAAAGAAGGGATGTCGGCAAAAGCCTCGTGGGTGGTGTGAGTGGATGACAGAGGGCGGGGGGCGTTCGGAGGAGGAGCCGTGGTCAATACTTCCTCCACTCCCCACCAACACAAAAGCTGCTAGACGAGTCCGGTTCCATCTAATCAACAACCACAACGGGTCCCATTTAGTGACGGACATGATCATAGTCGATGATTAGAATGAAAGTCAAACATATGGATGAAAAATCAAAACCAATACAGATGTATTCGGCCCACTCTACTCACCTGACTGAACCTTTTATCAACTTTGTGTCTGCTTAATAATCAAGGAAGGTAGAATTCTTGCCGAGCTTTAATGAAAGTCGGCATGAGAGACTAAATATCACACTGATAAACGCTGTAGTAAAAATTCTTCAAAAATCTCAAATAGGAGGAACAATCTAAAAAGATATTGACCATTCAGTGAAATACACTAGATGTCACTTGATTGGGAGTCTACAATTCGAGTAACAAAGAAAAGATTAGTGTTTGTCACTAAGAAGCCTACCTCTTTCCTTATTTAGTAAACCATTGCTCCACCTCGACGGCCTACCGTCTTATCTTGACAATGGTATATTGCAACAGTGGTTACCACTGATGTATTCATTCGCCCACTAAGTGCTCCCATTTTATAGAGGAGTTCGATATATTATTCACGAAGCCTAACAATGAATACTCGAATCTAGAATTTCACCGTCGTGAAAGAAGCATAGCAGAGATCTCAGAGAAGCAAATCCGGGAAATGTCCTGACAAGTTTGTCCTGCGATTAAAGCCATACACGGCTAGCGCTTGACACATCAATCAAAAGGAAGGTGACAGATCTCAAGCTGCAGCTGAACTATTACACAAGTACGACCGGCTCTTTAGGTGATCACTGCAAGACGGTGAAAAAAAGGGATGGAATGATTGCTAGGACTTGAAGGATTTACAAAGATAGGACATCTAAGCAGTTCTAAAAACACCGGTAATATAAAGCTCACTGCAAAAAAGAGACAAGCAGTATTGGAGGAGTCTGATTTACGGTTTTTTTAAATCCTTAATAAAAACTTCATAATTAGGATGTTGACTGAAAGAATGGCAAAGAGAGGACCACGGTGGTGCAGTGGCTAACACGCGACCTCCCGGAAAGGGTAGTCGCGGGCTCGAATCTGTAGTGGGTTCTACATAACGCTGTTAAAATCGATTTTTCCCTCAAAAACAACAAAAACAAGTGCAACACTGAAAAATAAAATCTAGGAAATTTTCTTTTTATAGTTAGACTAATGTGACTGAATTTTTCCGCTTTCAAAGAATACGCTAAAATAACCCATTCATATTGTCGCTTTCATACATGTGGCTTTGTCTTCAAGTGTTTCATGTAAGAAACAACTTCACACCATAGAACAACAAAAAAACATGAGAAAAAACGAAAACATCAAGGGAAAGGGAAATGGAAATAAAAAACTAATAGAAGTATAAGAAACCCATCCTACGATCTTAGGCCGCACTAGCTTCCGCATCAGCGTAATCTCGTCCGAATAAGTCGTTCGCGAAATAATTTCGCCGCACCGCGTACCTTCACGGTGCCGTTTTTCGTGGCGGGGCCAATCTTTCTGGTTTTCTGACAATGAAACCTCTTTCCTCAATAACTAAGAAGCCTGAAAGGTTTCGAACATGACGGGATTTTAAAAGAGATTTTGCCCTTTAGTTCTATGAGTATTAATGATATATATATATATATATATATATATATATGCTGCTATTTACTAAGCGTTACTTCCATATAAATACATTGCCGCCAACACTTGGAGGTATTTTGAATTCGATCTTGAGTTTATTTCGATGTCTCTCATATCCGGACATTCCACACAACCAGAGTGGTTAAAATGAAATAATAGTTAATTGTTAGTCAAGTTACCAGTCAGTTAACCTCTTCGAGAAAAGATTTTTTGCAAACTTTTAAGTATAAAGAATGATTTTCCAGCTCTGACCTCTCTCACTTTAATTTGCTTTCGAATATCCATCGAATAAACATAAGTACTGAGGTAAAAAAGACGCTGGGACCCATTAAGCTGAATATGGGCACTATGCTCACCATACGGTTGTGTTTTATCCAAGCCGCTATGAGCACGATGGTGACACACGGGACGGATTGGGTTAATATTCACTGGGTATCCTCATTTTCATCCATTTTCTCGTCAGTAATTCTGCTGTGGCTTATCTAGCTTATCAGCTCAACTCTGTATCAGCATCAATCCGATTGTATATCATGTCATTTTGGACAGCTATGAATACTCTTGGTCGTTTGTGTTTTATAGAACGCCTTATCTTGACATTTAAAAACTTACAGTCTTGTGGAGAATTATTTGTGGTCGTTTAACGGACATCCATTTTTTTACAGATACTCGTAACCTTTATATGATCCGATGATACTGCAAGATGGCGAAACGATATTGAAGCTTAGCTGAATCAACCGAACATTCTCATTATATAGAAATGGCTTAACTATGTTTATCGTGTGATCTAAGCTCCACTTATAGCAATAATCTGAAGTAATGTACTCTTTTCAATCAACACTAAAACTGAAGAGAATTTCGACATATCTGGAAGAAAGTAGATGGGCTGCTCGATGAAGAGAAGACTATGACGCTACGTTCTTCATCTAGAAGTAGCCTTGTCCCAAAAGCGTACGCAACTGTGCATGTTAGTTAAAGGACCGCCGAACAAGAATGGCAATAGTAACGTCGACTCGCTACGAAGTCTCTAAAGATTTAAACTTGGTCACACTCTTAAAAAGTGAAAGTCGTAGATTGATAGATGACCGACACAAATACAGTCATAGCTGCCCGTTATAAATGATGTTACACCGCAATGAAGTTTTCCTTAAACCACTTTGTCAAGCAGACTTTAGTGGCTAACAGAGAAAAGGAGGGCAAAACGAAGAATGTTGATGAAGAATTTTCAGAATGATGGCTAGAAAAAACATGACAGAAGTTTTTTTCTTCTTATGGAATGGTGAAAGATTAGCTGAGTCACAACGATAAACCAACGGCCCATCGCCTAGGAATTCAAATGAGAAAGGAAAAAGAAATCTTAGCCTGGGGAACAAAATCGAAACCTATCAAATATACGGAAAAAAACTGGATAATCGAGATTGCCAGTAGCGTATAGAGGCGTTTTTTAGATTTTTCTTCGTTTTGAAGAACAATCTCGATTGAAATTGATCTGAAAGGCTCGGATCTTGGCGCATAGTCGATAGCTGACAGAAAGAAAAATTTGCTTAACTGATGTACTAATGTGCCAAACAAAATGTGTAATGTACCAAACAGTGTTTTTATTCCTTCACATAAATTTGGTAGCAATCTGACATCACAAGAAAGATGGACCGTTTATGGAACACATGGCACGGCATCGAACCAAGGACCATGTTTATATTCTAGGGAACTTTTAATCGATAGGTTATACGTTCCTATTGTAGTAAAAATTTCTCCAAAAAAGTGCAAAAAAATTTGAGTTTGTTATAAATGTTTGTGGTTATAGAGTTCAGTGATGTTTTGGGGACATTTAGAGCCCATCCTCCAAATCTAACTTCTACACGCCAGAGCAGGTATTTGTGGTTTTGCTCTGCACCTGACCTCCTATACTCGGTGGAATCCACATCACCTCGAAACTATCCGAAATAAGTGCCTTGCGTGGGAAGATTGATTTACCGACATTTAAAACTAGTATTGTCAATTCACGCAACAGGTCTGCTAGGGTAGAAATGCCTATTACGAACATAATGGGGTATATCATTAAAAAAAAACCCTCGTGTACTTGTACGTGCAGAAAAGAGCGTGTTTCCTCATGACTTTTTCATAATTGGTTATCGAAGAATGGTCATGCTCTTCTTAAAAAGTCGTGTAAGGCTTTGATTTGATATTATGAACATAAATAATGCTAACACAGATCATGGAATGAGACTCGCGGGCGCCCACCATACTCAAATCAAACCACCACTTTGGACGACGATCGCGAGGCATGTGCTGAGGTCCGCACAACTCGTGAACACGGGCCGTCCAAGCGTCCATGTGAGTAAGTAATAGTGATAACGAATTGCAGAATGCAGAATTAAAAAGCGCCAAAACATTTTCGATTATAAAACCTTGTATTGCACCGTAAACCTCCGGTTATGGAATTATACTCTATAGGTCTCACGTTCATCGCAAGTGTGTTCGTGCTGATGGAGTTTTTTTTCAGTCAGATGTTTTTTACCTTCAAATGATAATGATTGCCGAAATGTCACTATATTTCCAACAAGAATAAGAACAGGGTTTTGTGTTGAAGACTAGCTGAAGATCCCACGACGTTTTAAGGAAGACAACTATCGGCAACATAAGCCAATGCACATTACGCAAATGCCGGCTATAGGGCAAACAAACGATGGAGGACGCGGATCTCTAAAATGAGAATTGCTGAGGAATTCATCAACACTTCAATTCATTAGCTCGGAAAGATATCTATCGAATCTAATAACAAAATACGACGTTTAAAATTCGTCGTTTTCTCTCTCAGCAATCGCGAGGTTGTTATACAGCATACATTTACTTTCATACAATAACACACATACGATGTTTAGCTTAGTACGATGTCTAACTTTTTATTTAGTACCAATTATCGTTTTTCACGGCAGGTTATGATATGAAGTTCAACCACTATGAGGCTGAGATATCCACAACACATGGAAAACAATCCAGATTCGAACCGATGGTTATTCTTTCTGCAGGCTCACATGCTGCCTACCGGTTCTCCCTTCCGAAATCCGACATCCTATTGAGTCATAGAAAAATCGAACAGCAGCAGGTCCAAACAGGATAAGATCAGAACATCTGAAGAACCATCCGCCAGTTCTCGAAAACACGCTGGCTCGGCTCTTCACACGTTACCTTTCTGAATGCAAGGTCCCTATTAAGTGGAAGACCAGCAAGACCTGTTTTTGTTCAACAAGGGTGACCTACACGAAATCGGCAACTATCGCCCAATCTGTTTGTTGTCTATCGTCTACAAACTTTCCACTCGAGTCATCCTAAACAGGATTGACAGAACAGTGGACGAAGGGGAGCCATGATAGTCAGCAGGGTTTCGAAAAGGATTTAATAGGATGGACCACATCCACAAGATAATAGTACTTATTGAAGTATCGCGAGAGTACAAAAGACCGCTTTGTCCCGCTTTCATCGATTAACAGAAGGCCTTTGATTCAATTGAGATAGAAGCAGTCATGGTAGCCCTTGGTAGTCAAGGAGTCCCTACTCATTACACAAAGATTCTTCTTGAGCTGTACAAAAATTTCACAGCTAAGATATCACCATTCTACAACGATCTTAATATTGACGCCAATAGTGGTGTTAGGAAAGGTGATACCAGCTCGGCAAATTATTTACCGCCGCCCTCCAGAAGTCATGCGAACATTGGAATGGAATAATGCAGTTGCGCCATCTTCGCTTTGTTGATGACATCGTCCTTATAACACCAAACATTAACCAAGCGGAACGTATGCCCCTGCCGACTTTGATAAAGTCTGAGGAAAGATTGACCTTCGACTAAATCTCATGAGAATAATGTTAATGAGGAGCGGATTGGTTTCGTACACCCCATTCACGCTCAACGGAATGAATATTTCCGAATGCTCCAATTATGTCTATCTAGGTCGGGAAATCAACATGATAAGCGACTTGGCTCCAGAGTTGAGCAGAAGGAAAGGGGTAGGCTTAGAAAACTTTCAAAAACATCGAGGATGTAGTAAGGAATACAAAGAACACACGACTCCGTGCCCACCTTTTCGACTCAGTGGTGCTTTCTGCCTTAACGTATGCCTCAGAAACCTGGCCGCTGCGTAAACAGTATAAGAATTCACCCAACTTTATTGACCTCGCACTCGAAAGGACGAGGCTAGGAGTATCCCCTGTCACGCAAGTAAGGGAAGAGATCCGCGGCTCCACCTGTGTCAACGATCAAAAATCCAAGATGCCGTTTTGTACTCCAAACAGTCGAAGATAAAGTGGGCCGGACATATAATGCGTATGAATGACAACCGATGAACAACAGCCGTTAGTGATTAGATTCTTCGGGGCGTCAAACGTACTGCAGGAAGACCACCGACCCTGCTGTCAGAGTTCTTCACGAAAAGCCTGGAAGAAAGATATGATGCTCGACGAGTCCCTAAAGCGAGCAGAACCCACTGGGCTACTCTTGCACGCGACAGGGAAAAATGGAGGATTTACTGGCGCCCGCTCGAGTCACTCGACGGTCAACGGGACTTTAGGTGATATAGGTGATGTATGTATGTATGTATTCAAAAATAAATAAGCGTTTTTAACTACTTACTTTAAAGTGCCACTAGTTGCTTCATACAAAAATATATTCATCAAAATAAAACTTCCCAATGTTCTACCATATTATCATGGCTGGGAGGTGTTCCTGGGTGTCGGACCGTGATGCACAGTAGGGTTTCATCCCTTGGCGGTGCTTCCGAAGCTAAGAAGGAGTCCGGCGTTTCCATCAGAAAGCTTAGCTAAGAGTGAACCAATGCCAGGATCCACCACCGTACTGGTATCAAAGTAGTATGGTGGTAAATCTCCCTTTGATCCATAAGGGCTGCGACTGCCTGTGGTGGTGAAGACTTAGGGCAGACTTTGGCCTGACTGTCCTCGGTATTCCAGGGAACCAGATGGCTTATCCTGCAAATCTCCGAAAAATGGTGATTAGGCTGGGTTCCGCACAACTAGAGGACGGGCCGTGCAAGTATTAAGCATCAAGTATCAATCAGAATGAAAACAGTTTGAATCTACACACTTTTTCCAACGAAGAACAAATTTATTTATTTCAGCTGCATATATTCTGGAGTTCTGGAACCGATAAATTCTTTGAAGTTACTTTTTGCGTCATCATGGTTGGTGAAGTATTTCTTCCGCAGAAAGTTGTCAAGTTGCTTGAAGAAGTGATAATCGGTAGGCGAGAGTTCCGACGAACATGTAGCAGAGGCAAAGTCTCGTAGTCCAGCTCGTTCAACTTCTGCAGCACTGGTTCAGCAACGTGAAGTCGGGCGTTGCATAAAAAGGCTTAGTCCTTCCTGTTAACTAATGCCGGCCGTTGTTTTTAGAGTTCACTGTGCATTTCGTTGCCTTAATCGTTTAATTAATTTAATCGGATTCAAAAATCTTTCAATAGTACTCAAGATAGACTTTCTATTAACCTCGGCATTGTATTATGAATTCGTCGTTTTCTCTTTCAGCAATCGCGAGGTTGTTATACAGCACACATTTACTTCCATGGAAAAACACACAATACAATACAACAGTAGCTGACGTTTCGGCACTATCGCCTTCTTCAGAGCTGCTTTTTTACGTGACTTCCAATGAGGATGGTAAGTACAGCTGATTATAGTCGTATATGGTTGATGACTGCGCCACCCCACATCAGAAATTGAATGAATGACTCCGCAATGCAAGCCATCTTCGAACTTCTTGTTGAACATGAAGGAAAAATAAAAATGCATGGCTTGTCCATCCAGCAGCTTATGGCTCTCCTAAAGGAGAGCCTAAGCTACTCGATTTTCAGATAGTCTGGGAAATACTACGCGCTAATAAGGGGGCTGACAATGGGGAAGGGACCGGCAACTGCCTTGCCATTGCGTTTATGTCTAGGGTGGAAGCCCCCGTTCTCGGTCTCCAGCCGCTACTCTACTGCAGATGTATAGATGATTGTTTCGTCGTCTTCTATATACAGGAGGAGATGGACAAATGCTTTGAATTACTGAACGAGCAGCCAGAGTACATCAAGTTCACCCGGGAGAAACCGAAGGACGACTGGCTAGCGTTTCTAAACGTTCAAATTAATTTGTCAAGTAGCGGTTACATGACAACTCCCTTTCTTGTCACCCTTCGTACACAAAGAGGGCGCTTGTGAGAAATATGTTTCAAACAGCCACCTCTGCGTGTGCAACTAGGGAACTAAGGGAAGAATCGCGCAACTTGGCTCGGCAAATAGCCATCTCCAACGGCTACGAAATTGTAACCCCACGAGATAAAGTTCTAGGGAGAACGACGCTCCAAAAGGAACGGTTTGGCCAAAACAAAGTCCCGTTTATCTTGCCCTTCATGAAATGAAGCGATGAAATAAGTGCAGCGATGAAGTGATGCCTAAGAAGGAAAGATCTAGAGGAATCCGTAGCGATAATTGAAATACCACCGAATACTCTTTGTCGCCAGTTAGTTCGTAACCGCTTGTATGACCGTCTATGTGAAACACAAAATGGCGTAATTTGCCTTTACAGCAGGGACGGTGACTGCATGAGTTCAGGTACTCTCAGCAATCGAGCGGTTGTTAAACAGCATACGTTTACTTCCATACAATAACACACATACAACACAACCGCAGCTGAAGTTTTGTTTCGGCGGAATCGTAGGACAAGGCACGCCACTAGGCACGCATAGGATACAAAAGCATAGCGGTGACGATTTTGATATAAAAGTCGCTATTCTCGCACAGGATACTAAAACGTGTGACTACTACTTAGATTCTCGTCTTTCTGTTTGTGGTGTTGAAATGTTTGACCTAGTAAATTGCGTATTGGTGTACCCTTCCAGGCTCTGAAGAAGGCGATTCTGTCGAAACGTCAGCTACGATTGTGTTGTATGTGTGTTATTGTATGGAAGTAAACGTACACTGTTTAACAACCTCACGATTGCTAAAAGAGAAAACGACGAATTTTAAACATCGTACTTTGTTATTAGATCCGATAGACATTTTTCCGAGCTATTGAATTGAGGTGAATCATTGACGAATTAGCCCACCTGCAGACCATCAAATTGCCAACATAAGCATTTTTTGGTGCAATGTCGGCTTTGGGAGATGCTGTGGAGCCTGATCGTGACAACCATTGAGCTGAATTTCGCTGGCTGTTGAAAGAATCAACTTCTCCTCGCACGCCACAATTCTTTCAGAAAAAGGGTCATTTTTGTTGTGCAGGATTAGAGCAGACGACACCTCATTGCGGCGATTTTTTTTTTTATTGCAGTTTAATTTGTGCGGCTCCCACTTGCGGCGTTCTTTTGTGTTTCCTATACCATTCAATTGTGTGGAAATTGTTCCTGTGCTCACGCCAAGCTGTTCTGTGAGCTCTCGACCAGTTGTTCGCGTGTTTGCTTTCACTAGTGGCTTCAATTCGTCGTCGTCAAGTTCATTGGGACGTCCGCGGCCTTCATTACCTTCGATGTTGAGATCACCAGATCGAAATTCCTCGAGCCATATTCGCACCCTTGGTTCACCAACACTACCTTTATCCCAAATTAATGTTTCGAGCCGTCTCTGCTGCGCTACGACCGAGTTTGAGCTCATGAAGGAAAATTTTCTGAAAATTCATTTTTGACGTCTGAAGTTGCAAAGCTCAAAAATCGTTATAAAATTAACTTTTGACGAATTACAAAAACGTCGTTAGAAGAGTACGAAATCAGCTTTCTTATGGTATGTGATATTGCAAGGCACGTACGTATCGAAGCAATACATGAAAATAAAGCATCCATGCGATATACAGGTCATGTCTACGCGTGTATCACGTACGTGCTTGTGTGATTACTTGCTTAGTTGAAAACTGTGCACAGCGGATTCTTGGAATTAATCCAGAATGCCTCTAGAATTTTACGCGCTTGAGTTCTCGATTCTTGCTCGAGGATCGTAATCGTCAGTTTGTACGTAAATAAAGAATTAAAATAACACCTCGTGTTCGCTAAACAGAAGTAAGAAGAATTATTCCACCCAATGCCGAGGTTAATAGAAAGTCGGACGTGGGAGTTACTCTTTGATAGTGTTTCCCAAAAAAGCTTGAAAAGGCGTTATACAAGAAATGTTACGATCTTCATTTCCACTGAAAGAGTAGAGTGGTAGCTCTCGCATGTGAATGAAACGATTGAAATTTATTGCTGCCCTCACCAGTAACTGGAAAAGAATGCAGAAAGCGAAAAATTGATGCATGTGAATCCAAGAATAATGATGTTTTGTTTTTCTCCAGGAGCACTAAAACAGTTGATGCTGAAGTAAATATTTAAAGGTGGAATGCTCAAAAATTATAAGCAGAGTTTCCAGTTTGTTCATGATGTTTCAGTAGATGACCGATAAAAAATTGCCGTCAATGGGGGTACGCTATTTCCATTCAAGTCGAGAAACTAAACACTTCGGTGACTTGCTGAAGAGCTACGGCGTGATCAGAGAAGCTCTGGCCAACATCTTTGCCGAAGAGTATGAAGTTATGTCGGGTGAAAAGTTATACTTGTAAAAATACTAGCCGTTCAATATAAAATGACAACTACAGCTGAAATATTGTGAAGCGCGATCTGTTACAGTCAAATATCCCTTGCATAAATGTGCCATCACTGAAACTGAGCTTCAGGTAACTACTATATGTCATATTTGTTAACCTGTTATCGACTTTGTAAGAAAAGGTATGAAACGGTAAATAGTTCAGCGTTTGCCATTATCCTAAGGGTACGCCATGTCTTTATCTTCTTCAAATGTTGTTGAATGGTTAGGCTGTATTTGTAGGCCAGTGCAGTTATTCGCATAGGCCGTTCGATCTGTCAAAGCAGTGTTTCTCTCTACCACCCCTCGTTTAGGTTTGATATCAGTTCTCCAATACTGCAGCGATGGAGGGTTTTTCTATTCCAGAAAGCCGAATTCAGCCAATGATGAACCAGTGTGTAATTTCGGGCCAGTTGCAACCAACAAGCTGCACTCTCTAGCAGAAATCTTCAAAAATTTATTCATTTTTGACAAAGAGAACATAATTTGATATAAGAATAGCTCTACTCAATTTCCCTATTTCAACAGTGACTATTTTCAGATTTACGAGCCTTGCCCTTTTTCCGTTTCGGTGTTATTAACTCTTCAAGAGTACCGTACTCTTCTACAGTTGTAATAGGTGGGATAGCTGAAGAAAAAAGTAGTATATTCCAGAAATGATCGTGTTGCAGAATTTGTACTCCCACTATATCTCACTGTGAGGTTTTTACTATTTGCCTTTCACTACTTTTCCTTCCATAAGTTCTAATGTTGCTCATATTTGATTCTTCGAAACGAATAGCTAAGTAAGAATTCCGTTTTTAGTTACTTTGATTTAAAGCATGGGTTACGAGCCTTGGTTATGCGATCGAATCTAATAGTTTTCAGGATACGTGGTGCGTCTCTTGTTGGTGGTTTAAGGGGTCCAAAAACGATTGTATAATTCTTCTGAGATGCAGATTTTCCAATGGAGCTCTACTTTTCTGCTTTTGAAATGACTGGGAAATGTAAGGGAGCTGACTGAAGAACGGTGAGGTTCGACGGCTAATATTAGCAAAGTTTTTTTTTAGCATTCCATTCTTAAAAGAAGTAAAAATCTAGAAAGTGGTGTGAAATGTGTGATGATCTTCGTGTTTTTCAGAAAAAACAGGATCACACTAGACGGTACTGAATCGTGGCAGAGACGTAAGAAAATTTACTGATGTACTCTTGAATTAGTTGATGGAGAGCCAGATTACTAGTGAAACAAGTGAAGCTTAAGGGAGTACCGCAGAACACACACGTCTTCTGCCGCCACCGTTCCTAGACTCGGTCGGAATTTTTTGAACATTTACAGATTTGTAATGGTAAAAGTTTAACGGTAAAAGTGTAACTAACACGGTGGCGGTGGTGGGACTGATCCTGCTTCGATTCGATAAAATTTTTGTGGTCCATGAGAGCTAATCTGATTTGATGGAATACACCCGGTTCCGCCAATCTGAAGCAGGATCATAATCGCTAGTCTAATTATTGATGGATTTTTCGCTGCCTCCTCTATCATATCGATTTCGCTTCTATTTTTTTGTAGATGAACTTTGATATAAAAGAAGTGCTCTCCCACAACTGGATCAGCCAAGCTCGACGATAAGTTGGTAGGTTTGATCCCTACCACCCAACAGGTTCGTTTAAACAAAAAAGTGGTTGGACATTTCCATTCGCAATCCTTGCCTGTATTGCCATAGTTCGATGATATTCCAGCAACATAAAAGATGACAAAAATAAAAAAAATAGAAAGGCTATGGGAAAAATTTGGTTTGGTGAAAATGTATGTGTATTTCGAACATATGGATACCCGTGACCAGCAGCGTGCGAAGAAAAGAGACGAGTATAAACTTCACGAGTTCCTCGTTTATTTAATTTGTGATTTAGAGAGCAGTTGCGATTGTAATACATTTGTGAGAATAAAATTACACCTTCCCATTTTCTTTTGCATCCTACTAGTTTTCAGTGGTGTGGTTCACTTGCACTACGAGTCACCATCTTGAACAAGCTCCCTACATCAGTCTACCCCCTAGGAAAAAAAAAACGGAAATATTCAGTCACCTTTGTGTTTGCCGAGCAATGTCAGACTTCCAGGAAACTTAGTGCACGTCTTTATTATAGAAGTGATGAGATTTTATGCCACATAATGAAGGTCAAAGAATGAGAAGTAAATTGTTTTTTTTTTGATTAGGATAAGTGTTTCTGAAAGAACTAATTTATTTCACTCATAGTTCGGACGGAAATATTACTTCCATAGTATCACCTACACCACTACGAGATGTTGGCTTGAGTGCTGGTGCGACCGGTAACGAAAACCGTTGATGAAGCAATTACCGTACCATACCACTCCCTGTCGTCGGAGAATGTGCAACTAATACATAGCTTTATGACAGTTGAAGATATTCGAGTCACCTTTTCAATTTGAACCCTCTCCGGTGCGAGTCGTTCGAGATGTGAAGGATGAGGTGATCGAAAAAGTCGATATATTTCTTCTTCATATTTTTCCTATAAGAATTCAACGAATGATCTTCATCTTATCTTCCGAAGTTTAGAGTAATGGTTTTTACGGGTCATTCAGCTCACCTTACGAACAGATAGTGGCAAATGTTTAACCTTTTCTCGGAAGGGATACAGGCATTCTGCGAAACTGTCTGAAATTACTCGACATTGATTAGAAGAAATCTAAGGAAAAGGAAGAAAAATAAAAACACTGGCAGACCCTGTGTCGCTGACGGCGTTGCGGAGGTCGTGTAGTTTCTACTGGGAGATGGTGTGGTGTGCCCGTGATGACTGGTGGCCGCGATCTGAAAAATTCCGTTATTTCTACAACAATTCCTCGAGAAAGAACCGGCGGTTTCTCTGAATTTATTACTCCCAACAGCAATCGTGAACAGATTTCGTAGATTTCAATAACTGGGAATCATCATCGAGGAATCCCTCATTTGAGCGTCAGTCATTGTTCGATAATGTGATGGCATAAATCCCGTCGTTTTATGTTTATGTAAACATTCAATACCGAACGAACAATGGAACGCCATGACACCATGTCATGTACATGTCATCTACAGTCATCCTCATTCATGTTTTTCTCGGCTTTATACCTTAAAAATTGCAAGCGGGCTATATTATGTTAGCTCGAGCTTTTTCACTATGTGATCAGCTACGTGTCATCTTCAGTCAGCAACATTTGCGCTCGATGATAAAACTGATGTGATCGCAGTGCATGGTTGGATGCCCAACGCTGGTGGAATATTTCCCGCCCAACACTAAGCAGACAAAAATGCTTTTCAAAAAAAAAATGGGTTTTTGTCCTTTTCTTTTCTATGGGCTATCTGTCCCATTTCTCTTTCTTTAGTGGTAGCAATCGCAAAATGCTTCACAATCTATACGGACTAGGTGGCCTTTTCACAAAGAATTATTATCGTTGTTTAACATCCTGTTCGTAATGTCTCTTGTAATCAAAAGGCTTACTCTTAGCAATCCCATCAAAAGTGCCATTTGTCCGGCATAAATAAATGGTTAAAGCTCTCGACGCTTATCTATCCTGAGAATATGCTCCATGCGTTCACTCGCCTTCAGTAAGCATCGTTGGTGGTGAATGAATGCATATCTGGCCTTTACAAAGGCTCGCGGTGGCCGCCGACTGATCTATCGAGCCAGTGCTGCTATACTTCCAGACAAGATTTGCCCACCTCGAAGAGATGGAAAGCTTGATGAGCTTTGGCCGTTGGGATCGATCCTATCTGTATCACAAGGCGCCTGCAACCAAAGCGCTACATGCGCCCTTTTCTGGCATTCGTATCGACAGTTACGCCGAAAAATCAACCACTACCTAGTAGAATTGACGATAGATCTAGTCGAGTACTTAACCATTCTGCTCACTTCTGCTTGTTTTTCGCAGACATCGAAAGCTTTTTTTTCACCATCTGATTATTGTTAGTCACCTGATTGAACTCCCGATTTGTTTTCGTGTCTAATTTTTCACCGGTCGTTGAACCAGATCCGGCCATTTTGCCTGAACGATCACGAACTTGTGCAGTTATGCTTGAACATCGTATTCTACAGACTATCATAAGAAGAGATCAGATGTGACCAACCAGAAAAGGACGATTGCACCGATTGTTCATTCTCTTTCGCTAATGGTTGGTCCTTATTGTCCACCGATTGTTCGGCTCCCATCGCTCACCACCACCTCTTCTACCTCTCTGCTTATAAAAATGAGGTAATCCTTCTGTATTTTGTTGTATCGTCGTTTAATCTGCTTGCTCCATATTTCATAAGAACCACATTCCAGCTGACAATATATTATAATGTTCGGTAATATTTTATGAAGGCAATCATCAGTGTATCAGTGTTTTGTATCACACCACGATTCATTCTCAGCTGCTCTTCTCAATCATAGCGGTCTTCACCTTGTCCACATGAGTGGGAAAGTGGATGGCCGATGATCAATATTCAGTCTCGTCTTCATCTTCAGTTTTACGTGTAAACGGTATTCCATTTTAGAACTAAACGTCTATTAGCTACATACACAGATTTGTTAACAAAGAGCACAACATACTGAAAGATTCTTTTCACGTGGTTCAAAGGTTTTTCATTTTATTTGTACCTAATTCATATGACAGATGCGTGCGGGGCAGTGCTCGGAGGAGCCCTGCAACACACCCGTGAAATCGATCCCAGCGCCCATGGCACACCAATCCTTTCATCTCTCCGGGGTCGGGGATTTGGTACCAGACTTGTCTAGGAGGATAGCAGCACTGGCTCGATACATTAGTAGGCCATAGCGATTCATTATAAAGGCCAGATATGCATTCAATCACCTCAAAACGATGCTTGATAGAGTCTGCATGGCGCATCCCTGAGGTATTGATCAACGCCGACAGCTTTATCCTTTACTTATCCTTTTAATTTGTATGATTTTCCATCATCATTGTAGCTTTCTTCAATCGGTTCGTTGTCTTGCATCAGTCTGCCACCCACAAAAATCTACGAATTCGTTCAAGAGCAGAATTGCTTACTGCACAATTGAATTTTCATTTTTTTTCTAAATGAATGGGTTCAGTTAAATTTCTTTTAGAATTCTTGAATAACTCCACTAGACAGTTCCAAGGTATCCATTTGCCTATTGTAGAAGGCCAGTGATGGATTGTTTGATCTGGACAGGAAGGATCTAGTCGCTAAAATGTTCGCATTGCAAGACATCGCTATGCATTGCGTCTTTTGAGATAATGTAGGAGGATTACAAGTGCTTCAAGTCAGTATTAAAGGTATTTGGTCCAGAATCGACTGTTGGCGAAAGTTACCATGAGACTTACCATGATAAATTGTACCATCCAGGCATGGTGAGACTAATGAGTTTTTCTTAGAGAAAAGCTTAGAGGAGGCTATTGCAACCTCGTGATGGTAATCCATCTACAGAACGCATTCGTTATTCGTCTATAGTACTCGGATGCAAATGACGAATGGGAAACGTGGAACGGATAGTACGGAAGCAGCAAACGTGGCATTAGTCATTTAGGGCCTTTTGTTGGATTTCTGCTAGTTGTCGGTCACGCTGATTCCATTGTGTTATGTTCTCCGTATAGTGTCGTTTAAAGCACTCTGACTATGACTACTGTCACTATTCCACTAAGAGGTTTTCCTTATGTTAAAATTTTAAGAGTTTTAAGTGCTTATAGCAATTCCTGTTTAGATGGCTATAACCTTGCGTTTTGATAACTTTAAATTATAATGTCAGATGAGATCGAAATAGATTAATGGCTCTTTCTTTCACGATCCTCTCTCATATCGAATTTCTTCCCACTCATGGAACGTTATTAATTCAAAACACCATTTTTGAGTGCTTCTATAGTAAATGCCATAAGTGATTCATATTATCGTGTTTGCATTAAACAACTTCTGCGGTATCTTCTTCAATCTCTGCTGGGAAATTGCTAGCACTACCTGTTTACCTTGTGATGAACTTGGTATAGTTTGTGAAGACGAGTAGTCTTATTGCTTAGTGTATCCATATATAACTTCACAACAAGAACTACAATCTATTTAGTTTACAAGTTTGACTAGTTTAATTTTTTTTTCTAATGAAGTCAGCGAAAGTTCACCGTTGTGTGAAATCGTCAAGTGAGCCTTTCCATTTCTGTGAATACTGTGGAATAGGGAGGAGGACCGTTTAGTGTCCAATTCCGTTGTTAATTGATGAGATGATGGTTTTGTCAACTACTTCGTGAACTTCCCAAGACCGACTTTCTGTTAACCTCGGCATTGATTGATAATTCGATGTTTTATTTCAATAAGCAGACACGAGGTTGTTATTATAGAATTTATTAGGATACAATAGCTGACGTTTCGGCGGCTTCGTCTTCTTCAGAGCCGTTTATTTCTTGTAAAGTTAGTTGGTGGATAGCAGTCTCGCCCATGTAGTACTCTGTGCGGCTGCTATTCACCAACTAACTTTACAAGAAATAAACGGCTCTGAAGAAGGCGAAACCGCCGAAACGTCAGCTATTGCATTCCAATAAAATACTTCGTCAACTGTGCTGACGGAGTGACCAGTAATGAATTTCTTTTTGAATGAGCATTTTTAACATGTAAAAACACATTACTCACTTTTGTCAAAGAAAGTTCTTTCTTAGATTCTTTGGTAGCCTGTCATCGCTAGGGACTCGGTCACCAACACTTTTTCATGTCGTTCAGTTGTTTTGCAACCGTAATCCACGGAAAGGCCTGGGTTCATGTAAGGAGTTAACTACGGAATGGTAATGTGTAACTACCTCTTTCTATTAACATTGCGAACTGTGATCGAGTATGACTTGTCCTGGAATCGTGATATAGCCGCACCACGGAGTTTTCCAATTTTTATCGACAGCCGTGGCCGGCTAGTCCGGATTGGAGCAAGGTTTGCTGCCTTGCGAATAATAGTTTCCAGGATGCTGCGGCGAATCTCGAGGTGTATGCGATTTTCGAGGTTAATCAACCATGTGGTTGGTCGAGGATGAAGGCAAAAAAGAGCTAAAAGAGTGGAGGTTCGAATATTACCATAGTTTCAATGATCGTTTCTAGTGTTAGTGCCATTTTAAGTAGAAAACATTTAAGATTTAGAATAAAGTCTATTTCTTTCGTAAAAGAAGCTCCCTTACTGATACGGCAACGATTTCCAGTAGTGAACAAAAACAATTTCAAGACAATTGCTCAATATGGCTACGTTGTGTGATTAGTGATGGTATGATCAGTTGTGCAGAGCTTCATATCGTCCCTTTTGAATTCAGATTCACCTCAAGACTCAATTTTCATACGTTTGGCTCTTTCCTATTGTTTTGTAAAAATGATTTAAGCGCCTAGAGTAATATGCTGCAGTTTATTTCTGTTCCTACCATTTCCTTCGTCTTGCCGCGTTTACCTCTGCAACGCCAAAGTTACCGACATCATTCCTCTAATCATTCGACTTCTGTTCTCCTGATCAGTGATGTTTTCTCGAAGAATTCATTCACCTTAGTCATTTTTGTAGCAGTACTGTTGGCTTAAGGGCGCGTGTGGCGCAGTGGTTGGAGGCGCCACTGCGACGCGCACGTGAAATGCGCCCATGGCCCACCAAGCCTTCCATCCCTCCGGGGTCGGCAAACTGGTACCAGACTTATCTGGGAGGATAACAGCACTGGCTCGATACATCGGCCGGCCACCGCGAGTCATTGTAAAGGCCAGATATGCATTCAATCACCTCCAACGATGCTTAATGAAGCCGAATCCATGGCGCATCCCTCAGGGATTGATCAACGCCGATAGCTTTATCCTTTAGCTTTACTGTTGGCTTATTCATAATCAGTTCGCTTAAACACTGTAGATCTATCAGCAGCGTCTGAAATACCATCGCAGGATGTCGTCATTGTTTTCTGTCTTTCAATCACTGTTATGCCTCATGCGAACCTAGTGCATCTTAACCTAACCTAACCAACTACCTTATTATTTTGTTTTGCCAATGCTTGCCACTGGTACTTATTATCATCACCTCTGTTCCATTCTAATTTCATTGCTCCATTGTTTGTGTGATCAACAGTTGTGTTCTGAACTCTAAACGTGCACTATATTTCCCACCATCTAAATTTCACGCTATCTGTTCATCATCTCTTTATTGTGTAGCACATCTGGGCCTACGATTGGTGGAACCACCACCCTCGTTCATTCTATCTGTCGGCGTTATTTTCGCGCTTTTATGTTGGTGTGCTTTGGCTAAAGTGCTCTCCATCCAAAATACGTAAATACCCTGTACAGCACCTTCTTTCCCAATTCATTCCACTTTACCCGTAGTTTAAGTAAGCAGCGCTGCTATCCGTGAGCGCTGTTACGCCATTTTACGAAAAATAATCGTTTTCAACGATAAACATCCCATCTGTTCGATCACCTTCTTCAAATCTTCTATACATGTCGAAACGCATGAACACGAAAACTGAGGATGAAAAGTCGGAGATTTTCTGCTTGACGAAAATTCTTAATATTACAAATATAGAAAAATTCTTTGAAGAACATCGACATGAAGAGAAATCTAGCGCCGTCTTTGCTCGGGATATTGCGAGACCATTTTTATTATCTCGTAGGTTTTCACAGAGGCACTATGCTTTTTTTTTCATTTTTTAGCACCGTTACCAAGCAAAGTAAACGCAATGAAAACCTTGAAAATGCAACGCACAAGAACAAATCTGTCGAAATAGTTCATACACTTTTTTCCAGCGGTTTTAACAATTTTTCCTTTTTCAAACTGTATCCGTGTCAATAGTAATAATTGTGAAAAACGTGTTCGTTACCCATAAAAAACAACATCAACTGAGGGATACCCTGAGCAGTGCACTGAGCACTATGTATTTGATTCCATCAAATGTCTCAACGGGTCCGATCGTAACTTGCGATGGCCTACGATATATCAAGAAGTGTTTTTATCCTTTCAGGCAAATCCCGTATCAATTTCACCACCTCAAAAAAACAAGAGCTTTTTTAGGTGAAGGTGCATTGTCGAAGGAAGGACTACTTATGTGTTGAAGGACACCTCGAACCAGTGTGCTACACGTACCCATTTGTAGCTCGTTTCATCTATCATCCTGTCAATCGTTAAGTGGTTCGGGCAGATTTTACTCAAGTTTGCATTCTTCCCTGTTGCGTACCATATTAGCCTGGTGGGCTACGTTTCTTCGAGCCGGACAAAATATAATCACATTTTTTATGTGAGCACTTTATTTTCACAATTTTTCGATAACATGTACCTATGAACAGTTTTATAGCTTTTTAGCTATGAATGTGAAACTGTTCTCACGAATCTCCCAGAAAAGATGTACAGGTTCACTACTGCAAGCGATTCAAATGCTCTCCCTTCCCGTTCAATTGCAAAGCTCCTGGCTGTGCTTGCTTTGTGCCGAATTGACGCATAGGATGCGGTCTGTGAACATATATATACACATAAGTAAACTAAAGCAAATAAAATTTATGTGGATGAGGAGAGGATATGTCAATTCGGAACAGAACAAGCAAAGGACCGTTGCCTGAATCCACCCTTGTCTCAATACTAGCACGTGGTCGCTGGTAGTCCCTCATGTGCCTTCAGCTTCCATCTCTTCTCACTATCCACAATGACCTGGAAAAGTGTGAAATATTCTTGTGGTAAATCATTTTCTGATCTTATACATAGTGGACTAAGCAACGTTACTAGAAATCCCAAAAAAGACCTTGCTGAATTTGCTAACTCTTTCTAAAGTTAAACTGATTTCGCACGCTATAATATGAACCTTAGTGCCGATGAACGTGACGCTCACCACTTCCACCAGAATAATGAGCCATGAAGAAAGCGAAACCGCGTCAGCCAGCATTCTATTGAAGAAATCTTAGCGTTAACAACCTCACGTTTTTTCGTCAGAGAAATATTGTTTTATTGATCAATACTGAGGTTAAAAGAAAGTTAGTCCTGGGATTTAATTCAGCATTTCATTATCAGCAGCATTTTCTGGCGTATCACTACGCATTCAGAGTGACAGAACTACAATCAACTTACTAAAAAGTACATATCGAGAACCTGTTTCTATTTTGATGATGATGATGATGATGGCGATGATGGCGATGATGGCGTCGCTCTGTCTGTGTGTAGCTGGTTGCCTCCTACAACCAACTTGGCCAGTCAGTCGCCGATGCCATCTATCTATCGTCGTCATTGTTGTCCAGCCCACTAAAGCGGTTGCACTGAAGAGCGAATTTCAAATACGAAACACAATGCATTCTATTATTTCTCGTTGACTATTGTGTGTTTGTATGTGTAACCGTTGTCTTTCTTCCATCCCATCTCTGTCTACGGCTATCTCGCCCTCCCTCTCATTCTTTCTCTTGATCACCATCTCCCTCTCTCTCGTTCGTTGCAGATTCTTTGTTTGGATATGCTTTTAATCCTGTGGGGTTAAATATAACTCCAACTGGCTTCGGTCTCCTTATTCGTATAACCTATAATTTAAAAATAACTAACAAT
>MQTX01000140.1:1055073-1119348 GCA_009735665.1 Angiostrongylus cantonensis | reverse complement strand
TTATTATTATTATTATTATTATTATTATTATTGTTATTGTTATTGGAGCAGATAGCACAGTGGTCGTGGTGGCGATCGTCATTAGCACGGTGCTGGTTTCATCCCACTGCGGGACCACCAACTGTCTCATGCCTCCGGGGTTGCAAAATTGTTACTCGACTTGTCTAAGAAAATTCCACTTTTTGCAGTCTAAATATGAATACTTCACCCTAGTTATCTCAACAATGCAGAGAGAGTCGATTCGACCAGCATTAAATGACATTTAAGATAAAAGGGAAATCCTCAAGCAGTAGCCGAAACTATACGTGAAAGTAGGAGAACTACCGTGAATAATGGATGCGATGAAACGAATCTCATATGACAAGTACAGGGATCCACACAGTAGATATGAAAGAGAGGACTTCATGAATTAAAATTAAGGTGAGAAAAATGTTATTACAATATGAATGCATTGTTTTCTCCTACAACAATCGCGAGGTTGTTATACAGCATGCACTTGCTTCCATAAAGAAACACGATACAATACAACAGTAGCTGACGTTTCGGCAGTATCGCCTTCTTCAGAGCCTGGAAGGGTACACTGAAATGCAATTTATTAGGCCAAACACTTCAATAACACTGACCAAAAGACGAAAAACTCTATGGCAATTGTATGATCAACAGCATCTCGAAACACTCACCGCTTTTTTACATGACTTCCAATGAGGAAGGCAAGAACACCTGATTATGGTCGCATATGGTTGATGACTGATGTGGGTTGGCGCCGTATTGTATTGTGTTGTGTGTTTTTCTATGGAAGTAAATGTATGCTGTATAACAACGTTGCTGAACAAGAAAACAACGCATTCATATTCCAATGTCGAGGTTAATAGAAAGTTGATCCTAGGAACAATGTTTTACTTTTTATTTGCTGCGCACCACAATGCTCACGACAGAGTATTGTGCGAAATACAACAACAACGATACTAAGATATTTGCAAAACTCCAGACCGCGAGTGTCTGCTGTGGGAAACGAACGCGCTATTGTCCTTTCCGGAGAGTAACACGCTCACCACCGTACCATGTGGGTCTTCCTTTCGCCTGTCTTTAAATATTATTATTATCGGCATTGTTGCTAATTATTATCGTTATCATTATTAATTTTAATGGTTTTTATTAGTAACCATTGTTTGATCCGGCGTACCACAGTATCCCATTAGTTCCTGCATTCGATTCGTTTCCTGCCATCTATCAGCCACAAAGATTTTTGAACCTTTTCGGCTTTTGCTTGAGCATCTCTTCTTTTTTGACATGAAATCCGTTGAATGCTGATGGAGTCGATTCTCTCTGGAATCCTGGAATAGCCGTGCTAGAGCGTTCCTACGTGAAGTAGAGAGAATAAGGGGACAAGGGTTCCTAGCTTGGAGAGGTTCGAAAGGCTGTGTGCAAGCCGAAGCAGCACGTGGAATGATTGGGCGGCCCGAAGAATAAGATGTAGGTCCAAATCCAACGAGCCGTCGAAAGTGCAGCGAGCGTCTCGTTTAACGCAACTGAGAGAAGTCAACCGATGTTTCGTCCTACATCGACGAGAGACTGCCGCAAACATTAAGATGCCGAAAATAGTTTGGAATGAACACGTGATGTTTCCTCACGGCTATCACTGAACACAAGCCATTAACAAACTGGATTCTACGGTATGTTATGTGCACAGCTAAAAAACCCCGAAACCCCTGCTCGGACGTCGTCACACCACCTGCGCACGAAAAAAAATGTTATGCTCACTTGTATGAATTATAAAATAGAGTTATCAAATGTATTTTTGGAGTAAAAGTGCTCTTTACTTTTGCGCAACTTCTTTTTTCCACTTTGAAATTGGATCCGTTTCGGTAAAAATAAATTCTATTGGAGCGGAAACAGCGAAGAGAAACAAAAAATCGATTAGAAGACCAGAAAATTTGAACCAAAAATTTGTACAAGAACTTCCATCACACAAGCACGCTGACGAGCTTTGAGAAGATTAATACCACTAAAGCGGTGCAACTATCGGCCTGACAGGGATCGCTCAAGAAGATCAGCGATGGCAACGTGAACTGCGACTTGCCTCGATCCTGATGTCTGTAATTTTCAGCAAGTACTCTTAGTGGCAAGCTCCACCTATAAGCATTGAGATCAAAAGGTGCTACTTGTAAGAAGCACTTTGCTTCTTCCACATTAACACTCTTATGCTCCAAACTCAGTAGGCTTTCAGAAAATGAGAAATCTTTAAGCGCCCCATATTTTTTCCAGCAAGCACTGATCTAAATACCTGAGCACCTGTAAACCTGTTCTGCTTCAGAATGAACGACAAGTGTTTCTATGTGAGATCGTGAGTAAAAATATAAAATGAATCCGCTATAAAAAAAACACGTTTTGCAAATATTCTCGTTCTTGCATGAGTTTACCACTAGATTATAAAGTGAATTCAGTTGGCGTCGCCTTTCCCTATAGAATGGGAGATGGTTATTTGTCATTCACTTGGTAATGAATGTGTATTTCTGAAAGTTACTTTTTAAAAGTAAACATGTCAAATGCCGTTTATAATTTGGAACGAACAGAATCCATCGGGCCATTTCTGCACTCCACAGGGGCGAGCGGAGATCTTGCTTGGATCAGTTCCAATGATTTGACGTTAAACGGCGTAAGCGTAGCAAGAAATCAGGCTTGTTTACAATATGAACACAATGAAAGAAAAACTTACCAGCTTAACCAGTACTTCCTTATTTTTCACTTCTCAACTTTTAATTCTGTCACTGTCCAACGGTTTATACACTTCCTCTGAAGATACTCAGAGCACTGTTGTCATTTTCACCTTCTCCTACTTCTCGATATTTATCAAGTGACAACAACTCCTCGATCACAGAACATTTTCGCGAAAACTAGTTGAGCCGTGTGTTATGTTATGTATTTGTTGTTCTTCGAAAAGGACACTCTCGAAAAGGCGAATATTGCTTGGCGTGGCTGAATTAGAGCTCTTTTTTTTCGTTTCGCCTTGCTTACTGCACGTTCTTCATCAAAAAAAATTTGTTCAAGAACTTCAAATATGAGAACTGCGTAGTTGTTAATGGAAGATCGATAAACATCTTTTGAATAATGTTCAAATAATCTCTTCTGGTGTGGATTGTTTGACAAACCTCCTGTCTTCACTTATGTAGAGATGTTGTGTGGCGATGTTTAGGCTAGTGTTTAGGGTTTGGTTTCCACTTGAGCATCTGATGTTTTCTGTTCCTACTGTGGTCGAATGAGATTTCCACTGGAAATACGAGATATCTGTGCTGAAGTATTCTGTCGTTTTCACCACATGTATTCACAAACTTACACGGATTAAAGGAAATTGGTGGTTAAGAGTTAAGATTCTTCCAGAATGGCACCAATTCCTGTTACGGCAGCGACTTAGGTGATTAGTTGATTGACAAATGGTGAACGGCACACCGGCCATCCTAACATGAACACTGATTTGGTCATGTATCACACTAATACTACTTGTTGTTGACTAACCATTATTTCTTTCGTATAATACAATAAAACGGAGCAATATTTCTCATCTTGTTTGGTTTAATTTCCACATTCACAGTAGCATAAGTGCGAAAGCTACCTCGAAAAAATGTCTACAAAGCGAATAACGTTTGCAGATGAGCTGGTGATGTTTCCGAAGCTGGAAGCATCTCAGCAGCATCTCTTGGAGAGTTCGGATCTATCCTGATCTTCTTATGAATACAAACACAATCTGATTCCATGATGCTCACTATTTTCCTTGTAAGCAAAAAAAAATACGTAAATGCATGTCATGACTGTAAGTGAAGCAAACGAATGCCGTTGTTTTAAATATTTACCGAGCTGAATATGATGAGCTGTTGGTTAACTTATTGTAATGTCAACGAAGACTTAAGTGGTTGTGAATCAAATGAAACCAGTTGATGCGATGACAGCGATTTTCACCTACAGACATTTTTTTTTCTCTTCAGAACATCTCTTTCGAAGATGCTTCTCTAGTGCCATACTGTTTCTGAAAATCACAAATCCACCAGCTCAACTTTTTTCCTCAAATATTTGCAGTAACGAGTTTTTTCCTTACTTCAGTAATTCTGATAACATTAACGGCAACGCTGCTGAGAGGGGCACAGTTCTTATCATCGAAAGAATTATTCTGTTGTGCAAGCTAACAGGTTTTCATTTATTGTAGCATGGAAAAAGATATGACAAAACCATCCCGATGGCTAATGGTGAATGGTAGGATCTCAGTTGGTTCATTTCTCCACTAGACACAACCCAAACTGGAAAGGAGCACAATTAGATTGTCTAGAAGACTAGTGGCCATAAACCTATGTCACTGCATACTCGTGCTAGTATCTGTGACTAAATTCTGACGAAAACCAATGAAATTAAAAGAGTGAAGTAAGAAAAATGTGGAGGCAGACAAGTCTTCGTTTTCCCAGAGACAAGCCAGAGTGATTACTGAAGTTAGTCAATGACTAAAGGTGTTCCAAGTTCATACAAGAACTACAGAAAAAATGCGGTTGCTTCAGTTTATAGCCCTTATTTTATTTATAAAATTATTAAATTTTGCTTAGCATTTCTTTAATAACCAGGAACATTTGGCCGATGAACACTCCATTGTTTTGCTTTTCGATAATGAGAAGGTTAGCGGCAAAAAAGCTAAAGCAGGAACACCTTTAGTACCATATAGATAAGAAGGCCATTAAATTTTAAAACTGTTAATAGCAGATCGTAAAAAGGTGTTGCTGGTACTTAGACAGTAGGAAAAAAAAGCTCTTTCTTAGCATTCCTTTTGAATGAATGTTGTGTGAATGAAGATGTCATTCTTTTAACATTAGACTGTTTTATCTATGTGCTTAGTCATCGGAAATTTCTAGAAATTGTCATGCCTACCACAATATTGACATTGCTAGCTCATTCCACTCATATGCTTCATGCAAGGGAATCATTGTGTGAATAATGTTTTACAAATTAAGAACTAAGATTTCATTTTCTTTTCCTCCTATACTCATTGTATTCTATTCATCCCGCTTGCATCTATTCCTCACTCTGCATTTCATTTGTTCGCATTCAGTAATTTTTCGTTCTTCAAAGCTAGCTCTTCAACCTTTGTACAGTCGAAGTCTATCAATAGAGAAACTTTAAGAATCCGACGAGGTTTCCAATCCTTGAAATTGTGTTGACGCTGCCTTTGAATAAATTCGATCTAGTTGGTTTGGATGTATTAGCAACTCTTACAGTTATCACTTTTTAAATACATTAGATTTATATTCAAATGAGTTTTCGATTTCACAGCGTCTCTTGGTGTTCGGCTTTCAACTGCAGATTATTATATGAACAGGCAGTTGTGTGTGCACAATACATTACCAGAAAGCAAATAAGAGGAGGTTTAAGATCTTCTTCAACCACTAAACTTACAGCTATTCGGAAAGAGGCAGATGGAAAGTCAGTATATGTGCTCAGACTTTCACTAGAGACTTGATGATCCAACGAATAGGCATGAAATGTATCATGGTTAGACTGATCGAGACGAGAAGACGCTACTTGATACGGTATTTGATGCGGACTATTCGTCAAAACATGTGGCAGCAAAGCACCCTGTAAAATTCGTGTGCTTTTCTAGATGGCTTAATCATAAGTGTTGATACTTTTAATTAAGTAAAAACGCAGTGAAATGGAAGCCACTGGCTGAGCAGAAATGCACCAGGACAGGCTTTGGCTGTCTTCGCCGCGTGCACGTCCTACTACAGCGAGAGGTCGCCGCATTCTAAACGAGGTTGGGAAAATTGTACGTAAAGGGTCACAGTCGCAAGTTCATTATAGATGAATACTATCTGCAGATGATCTTAAAGTTACAAACAATGGCCTGGAGTTAAAATAACATGGTGAGACGGTGTTTATGTTTTTTATAATGACGGAGGTCAAAACGAATATGATAACTCAACAAACTGTTACTGCCAACAAAACAAACAAACTATACTGACTGGTAACTGTTTGCTCAACATGAATATCGAGAACTATATGATAACTTATATTTCCAGAAGTAATTCTCTTGATGTTAGAAGCAACGAAAACTACCATAGTGATTTTGTAAATGAAACTCTTGAGCGCACTCTGTATGTACAGACCTCAATAGGTTCAAGCGACTTTGAATTTATGATCAATCTCGTAAAGCTCTGCTGGGAGGTGATTGAAAGAATTCTATCACGATTACAAAATTTTAAATGTAAGAAAGTGAATTCGCAATATCCACTTGAACATCACCAGTAATAAGTGAAGGCGCCAGTCCTGAAACATGCTGACGGATCATCCAGCTTATCGAGAAGGATGGTAGGTAAGATTATCTCCACGTCTTTCTTATTCGTTTGACGTCCACATTTACGCCTTGTTTTGCCATAATAGTGAGGGTGAATATATCTTGTTAGGGATTTTTACTTTCAATGCATTCCTGCTATATTTGAAATTATTTCAAGTAAACTAGCAGTTTCGGGCGCGTGTGGCGCAGTGGTTGGAGGCGCCACTGCGACACGCACGTGGAATCGATTCCTGCGCCTATGGCCAACAAAGCCTTCCATCCCTCCGGGGTCGGCAAATTGGTACCAAACTTGTCTGGGAGGACAGCAGCACTGGCTCGATACATCGGCAGGCCACCGCGAGTCATTGTAAAGGCCAGATATGCATTCAATCACCTCCACCGATACTTGATGAAGTCGAATGCATGGCCCATCCCTCAGAGATTGATCAACGCCGAGAGCTTTATCCTTTTTTTAAACTAGCAGTTTTGTTTAATGCCAAAATACATTAATATTAAGGTGAAAATAGTTGCTTTGAGGTTACAAAACCCATAGGCCGTGTCTGCATTTTTCCTTAACAAATCGTTTTTTTTTTGCCATCAGTCTTCTGTAAAGGGAAAAGGCTTCTTCAACGTCCCTACCACAGTAGCTCAGCATAAGACGTAGGAAATAGGTGGTGTATCACAGGATTCTGGACCTTTCCCCTAACACGTGATTGCTGAAAACAAATCAGGTCCTCATTTGAACAGTGACTTCCATTTTATCAATAAGTAATGAAATCCTCTGTGTTGTACTGCGTTGAGACCGGCATCAATCATTTTACTTTAGATTTTATTCCATCCTCTTCTTCCTTTTTTATTTTTTTCCTTTTTTTTCGTAAATACAATGGTTTTTTTTCTTTATGTCTTTCAAATTGTTGCTTCTAATTTCCGGATTCATCGAAAAATTAACATATACCACTTGAATGTAGTTTTAAAGCTAAAAATAACGTCATGAACTTAACCTAATCAAAATTATCGAGAATTAGCTGAGAGATAGGTGAAACGAAGAGCCCGCTTGGCGTGGTGGTAAACGCGTTAGCGCCCAGAAAGGGTGATAGCGCGTGACCGCAGACACCAACGGTCCGGGGTTTTGCAAATACCTCATCATCATTATGGTTGCATTTCGCATAATATCCTGCCGGGAAGTTTTGTAGCAGGCAGAAAATAAAAAGCTAACATTTTAAAATGACCGAATTCCTGACATAGTTCACATAGTTCTTTCTTCCTTCATAAAGTGGACTAAATCTATATCTTAAAAAAGAACCATTTTCGTAAATCTAATCTCAGACAATGACACAACTTTGTTTTGGGAGAAATTTGTAGTGGTGTAAAAACTTTGACAAAATTGCGAAAATACTTAGTGGTGCGCCTTGTGTTTACCAGTTGTTGTTTACGACAGGAATTCTAGAAAACTACGTTATAATTTGGAATTTCTTGTTAGAAATTCACCTAAAAGCAAGCAGTAGTCTTTAAAACTCCTAGACCAGGGCATAATCAGTCTGCTCTTGAGCTTTCAAAGGTGAGTGCTACCAAATTATTATAAAGGATAAAGCTCTCGGCGTTGATCAATCCTTGAGGGATGCGCCATGCATTCGGCTTCATTAAGTATCGTTGGAGGTGATTGAATGCATATCTGGCCTTTACAATGACTCGCGGTGGCCTACCGATGTATCGAGCCAGTGCTTCTATCCTCCCAGACAAGTCTGGTACCAATTTGCCGACCCTAGAGGGATGGAAGGCTTGGTGAGCCATGGGCGCGAGGATCGATTCCACGTGTGTGTCGCAGTGGCGCCTCCAACCACTGCGCCACACGCGCTCACCAAATTATTATATCCATAATATTTATTAAATGGTTGTAATGTCTTGTAAAACTTTAGTAGTTATCCACTGGTCTTAAGCGAATGATCTATATTGTTACGAAACTTGGTCAAGTGGACAGCTGTCTTCGTCATTGTTACCACAGTCGTTCTCGCCGGCATCATCACCGAGATCTTCATGTGAACATTATACAGTCTTTTAAACAACTTTATTCTTGATTCTGTGATCTTCAAAATTTGCCTCGGCATTTCATGGTCAACGTGATATGATTGGGATGTGTTTTTTGTGGTTTAGGAGAATGAGTGCCTGTCGGTACACACACCGACCACTGTAAGCAAAATGTCGTCTTCTACGCAAATCACTAGACGTGTAATCGAGTAGATAGCAATAATCTACCCTATCCTCGTAAACAATCATTAGAGAATCATAACTGGATCTAGACTTCAATCTTCAATATATGATTAATTTTTACAAGGTGGAAGAGAATGAATCAAAAGTAATTTTCCTACGCAAAGGTGAATCGTGTTTGTGACTAGCTCTGGATCGAGTTTATTTATGATCGTAACGATAACGAACGTATGTGCCTGTCAGGTGATCGTCCTCACTGAGCAGCCATGGATGTTGTTTAGAATTTGATGTGATTCAAGGAAATGGAGTGAAATTACCGGTTTTCCTTCAGACTTCCAATCGTACTTATGTTAAAGTTCACAATGTGGTGTCTTTATTGTCGTCATCATTTGACAGCGAACAATACATATTTGTCGTAATGATTAAAGGAAATGAGAGTAGTTTTAAGGATTATGCTCATAGAGGATTATGCTCACTCATAGACTATGCTGTAAAATCATTCCATGACATCCGCACAGCCGAAGAGCCATCTAGTCGCTATTTTGAATTCAGTCTTCGACTGTCCCACCCTATGCAATTGAGAACGGAACAACACTAAATGTTTGGTCTTTAGGAAATCGTATTTTAGAACACAAACACTGCTGCCAAAACACGCAATATCAGAAAATCCAGTCTGAAATACAACTAGAGTCGTTCAATTTCTCAGCTCACTAAAAAACGATAAAGCCTCTGGCGTTGATCAATCCCTGAGGAATGCACCGTGCATTCGACTTCATTAAGTATCGTTGAAGGTGTCTGAATGCATATTTGACCTCTAGAATGACTCGTGGTAGGCTACCGATGTATCAAGCGAGTGCTGTTATCCTCCTAGACAAGTGAAGAGAATGAAAAGAGCAGCTTTTACTTTACACATTCTTGCTTCTACATTGACAGTTTTCCAGGATCGGCATTCTATTAAACTCGGCATTGAAATATGAATGCGTCGCTTTTTTGTTAAGCAATCGCGAGGTTGTCGCACAGCATACATTTACTTAAATAGAAAAACACAACACGATACAACAGTAGCTGACGTTTCGGCAGTATCGCCTTCTTTAGAGCTTGGAAGGATACGCTAATACACAATTTGTTTGGCCAAACGCTTCAATAGCACTTACAAATAGATGGAAAGCTCCATGGCAATTACATGATCAACAGCTTCTCGAAACACCGCTTTTTTCGTGACCTCCAATGAGGAAGGTTAAAACACCTAATTGTAGTCGCGTATAGTCGATGACTGCACCACCTCGCATCACAAATTGATCCGAAGCTACGGGGCCAAGTCGCGTGTGACCACTGGGAATTCCTCCCTGCTATTCATTGTGGCGCTTTTGGCATTTATCCAAAAAGCCTCTAGGAGTTTGCGCGTTGGTGTCTTAGTCTTTTGTGCGAGTATATTGACTTTAACTTCAAAATAGTCTCCGCTATGCTTTTGTATCCTATGCGTGCCTAGTGGGCTACTTTGTCTTACTTTTCGTTTGCCATCTAGGTGTTCTTTTATACGGATACACAAGGGTCTTCCCGTTTCGCTAATATGTTCATCTCCGCAATCCTTGCAAGAGATCAGGCATATCGTACCTGAACTCATGCAATCACCGTCCCTGTCGTAAAGGCAGATTGCGCAATTTGTTGTTTCACATAGACGGTCATACAGGCGGTTACGAACTAACTGACGACGAAGAGTAGCCGGTGGTACTTCAAGTATCGCTATCGATTCCTCTACACCTGTCCTTTTTAGGCATCGTTTTATAGCTATGCTTACTTCATCGCTAATAAAGGGCAACATAAACAGAATTTTCTTTTGGCCAAACCGTTCCTTTTGGAGCGTCGTTCTCCCTAGAAACTTATCTCATGGGGTTACAATTTCGTAGCCATTGGAAATGGCTGCTTGCCAAGTCAAGTCGCGCGAATCTTCCATTAGTTCCCTGGTTGTGCACACAGAGGTGGCTGCTCGAACCATGTTTCTCACAAGCGCCCTCCTTGTGTGTGATGCATGGGAAGAAAGAAAATAAACCAGGATGTTTTTGTTACTTGGTTTTCGGTACCACTTTGTTATGTCTCTTTCAGTTTCTCCTCGGTGAATTTAATATGCTCATACAGCTCATTCAATAATTTAAGGCATTTGTTTATCTCCTCCTGAGTAGTGAAGATGACAAAACAATCATCTATATGTTTGAAGTAGAGTAGCTGCCGGTATCGGTAACGAGAGCTATTTTAGACATGAACGCAATGGCAAGAGTCGGTGCCAACCGCTGTTCCATTCCCAGCCCTCAAATTTGTGCGTAATTAGGAGAACCATAAGCTACTGAATAGGGAAGTCGTGTATATATATTCCTCCTTGGTGTTCAACAAGTTCGTGAATGGCTTACATTTAAGAGTTATTCGATACACTGGTGTAGAGCGAGGGAACATCGAAAGACTCCATCACGTACGCGTTGTTAGAAAGCACGTTACGTAGACGTTCTATGAACATTTGGGTGTTCGCGAGATGATCTGGAATATGACTAATCAGTTGGGTAAGAATTCGGTCTAAAAACTATGTTATTCTCTCAGTTGGCCCGTCTACACAGCTGATGATGGGTGTAACCTCGTAGGATCGTGGATTGGTAAACCCGAGATCATCAGCTGACACTAACTTATGCAATAAATCCTACGACCGACTTTCTATTAACCTCGGCATTGATCAAGTAATTTTTCGTATTCTTGTTGAGCAAAGGCTAGGTGTTATCTTATTCTTTGTTCACGAACAAGCCGACGTCTCGGCGGATTTCGCCTTCCCCAGAGCCTGGAAAGGTCAAGTTGACCGCAATCTAGCCAAACGACTCCATAACCAAACAGAGAAAATGCTAAAACAAAATTTTAATCGTATTGAACACAGAATGGCTTCTTTGCACACTCACCGCTTTCTAGGAGTCTTCCATTGAGTATGTTGCGTGGAGACCAAACGCACACAAATCGTATGAAAACGTAATGTGCCCATCCCATCAGAGCAACAGGCTTATATACTGCCCAATATCACGCATGATAAAAAGGCTTTCTACCCTACAATTCATTTTCGGATTTCTGGAATTAATCCAGAACGCGTCGACATTTTTGCCTGCTTATGCTCTCGATTCCTGTGTGAGGATCGTGACCCGTACTTCGAAGTCCCCTCCTAATATATCTGGGTCCTATGCGTGCCTAGTGGGATACTTGGTTTGCGTTACCGACTAGGTGTTTTTTTATGCGAGCACAGAATAGTCTACCCGTTTCGCCAATGTATTCGTCTCCGCACGCCTTACATGAGATCAGATAAACTGTACCTGAGCTCCTGCAATCACCGTATCTTCCCTTAAGGCAAATTATGCAATTTTTCGTTGCATATAGACGGTCATATAGGCGGTTACGAACTAGCTGGTGCCCAACAGTACTTGGTGACATTTCAATTACGTTTACCGAGCTCTCTACACCCGCCCTTCTTGAGCAGCTTTTCATAGCTGCACTTACATCATTTAAGATGAAGGGTAGGATAAACGAAACCTTTGTTTTTTATAATTTATTCTATACCGTCGTACCTCTTGGCGCGTGTGGCGCAGTGGTCGGAGGAGCCTTGCGATACACACTTAGGATCGATCCTCGAGCCTGTGGCTCACCAACTTCCCACCTCTCGTTTTCGAAAAATTGGTATTAGACTTTTCTGGGAGGATAGCAGCGCTGGTTCGACACATCGTTGAGGCACCACATGTTATTGTAAAGGTCTCGATTCTTGTGCGAGGATGCGATCCTCGCAAAGTAATCGTGATCATAAGCGCGCCAAACTCTCGAGGCGTTCTCGGTTAATTCCAAAAATCCGAAAACGAACCTCAGGGAAGAATGCCTCATTATCGCGTGTGATATTGGGCACTATATAGACCTGTTATTCAGATGGAAGGAACACATTATGCTTCCATGTGATTTCTGAGTGGTTGGTCTCCACGCGACATACTCAGTGGAAAACTGATAGAAAGCGGTGAGTATGCAAAGAAGCTGTGCTGTGTTCAATGTGACTGAATTCTTAGTTTAGCGTTTTTTTCTGTTTGGTCATACAGATGTTTGTTCAAATAGATTGCTGTTAACCTGACCTGTTGAGGCTCTGAGGATGGTGAAATCCGTCGAAACGTCAGCTTGTTCGTGAATAAAGAATAAAGTAACACCTCGCTTTTGCTCAACAAGAATACGAAGAATTACTTATGTGTTTGAATAAGTGTAAAACAGGACATGTTCGTCGATCTATTTTATAATGCGAAACAACTAATAGTTTTAAGCCCGCTGCTTTTGCTACTGTGACCCATTCATTGTTAAGTGTTCGGTATTGTCCCTTGTACTCCTTTTCAGACGACGAGCGATAAAGGATAGCATCACTAAGATGTTCCTCCGTTATTTCTCACTTCTTCTTCTAATGAGAGTGAACTTTCTATCCACTCCCGATGATAGTAGGAATCCCTTCCACAGTTGTTTGACCGCCCATATTTGTTTTTTATTTTTCTTATCATTCTACGGTTTCGTGGATTGCACAACTGACAACTACAGTCACTTTTTGGTATACCGATTAAAGAACTCCATTTGATGCCATATTAAGTGAGCAAGCCCTAACCCCCTTTGTGGGATTCTTTTCGATCTAGATGTGCGAGGGGGGAAGTTGGTGGTGAGCGTCGTTCCAAAGAGGTCGCGTGCTCAGGTCGACCACTTTGACACGTAGGTTGATGATCGAATCAACGTTGCACTTAGGTTGATAAGAGTAACCAGTCCAGTCATAATATGATAAAGGAAGAAATTAGACGAATAGAATGACAGATGCACGAATCGTACTTGTTAGATGACCATATAACAATGAGAAGAATGAATGCTGCCGACTCATTGGTTCTTTTGTTTCCTTGTTTGTTCGTTCACTCCTTTGTACGTTTATGTGTGATCTCTCACGATGCTGTTCCTTTCTGCTAACATTCTGGACAACAGCAATCCGTTCCCATTAGGAATTTCACTACACGAATTGTGTTGTGAAGTCTAGATCGACCACTACAGTTCTGAAATCACCGAAAAATCTCCTACATGATTAAATATGTTTTTTGTGTGACCCAATTTTACATATTGTTCAGATCCCAGCACTCTTTGCATGCGCTCGTTGATCTCACATCCCTCATTGACTAAGGGCTTCGAATGGTAGCTGCATATAACGTCCCGAGATCTTCACCACAAGCTGCTTTCGGCTGCAGTTATCAATTTCCGGAAAGTGTGGTTCAAACTTAATGACCCTGGAGCAATGGGAGGTTTGGTCGGTCAACCGTACGTTGCCGAACCTTCAACTTTGTGTATATTGCTCGGTTCGTCTAACCACTGAGCTTCCCGCTCTTCTGTGATCCTTGCTAGGTGGAGGTAGGTGCGGCGCCCTTCCACTTTTATACATCTGAGTGGTTTTCCGTATCATTTATCACATATTTCCACTTATAAAGTCACAATAGCATATTGGTAAACTGAAATGTTTAACAGTTCCCAGGATCGACTTTCTATTAACCTCGGCATTGGAGTATGAATACTTTGTTTTCTTGTTCAGCAATCGCAAGGCTGTTATACAGCATACATTTACTTCCATAGAAAAACACACAATACAATACAATACAATAGTAGCTGACGTATCGCCTTCTTCAGATACTGCCGAAACGTCAGCTACTGTTGTATTGTATTGTGTGTTTTTCTATGGAAGTAAATGTATGCTGTATAACAGCCTTGCGATTGCTGAACAAGAAAACAAAGTATTCATACTCCAATGCCGAGGTTAATAGAAAGTCGATCCTGGGAACTGTTACAAGATGTACCAGCAAAATATTTTCTACTTTTGAAGGAAGCATTGTCACTAAGATTAAATATTTAACTTAAAAAAATGAACGCTACCATCCGCTGATGTTCCTTAAGGTGTGAAGAGAAAAAAATAAGAGAAGAAAAGTAATGCTGACGGTTGCTTAGCATTATGGTGATGTTTGAAAGGAAAACATGATGAAGCTCTCGGCGTTGATCTGTCTCCGACGGATGCACCATGCATTTGAGTTCATTAAGTATCGTTGGAGGTGACTGAATGCAAAATCTGAAATCTGGCCTTTACAATGAATCGCGATGGCCTTCCCATGTATCGAGCCAATGTTGCTATCCTCCCAAACAAGTCTGGTACCAGTTTGCCGACTGCAAAGGGATGGAAGGCGTAGTGAGCAAAGTGCACAATGATCGATCCCATGTGTATTGCAAGGCGCTTTCGACCACTGCGCTACATGCGCGGCGATGCTTACTTTTTTAGGTACCAATCCTCATAACCCTTATTTATTGCTGCCTCATTTTTCTAAAGCCTCTGTTTTCTGAAAAGTCTCATCTTAGTAGTTAGTTTTTTCGAGCGTGGTTTTTCTTTGACTGCAAGTATAAAAAGTTATTGTTTCTCGTTCTAGCATTTACAGGAAGCATCAGTCACAATTTTCATCAATTGAAGTTGAGGTTTTTTGAATACTCGACAGTCAACTGAGTTCTAGCTAGATGCAGCGCCAATACTGAAAATATCTATTGACTGGAAGTCCTTTTTCTCTACGTTTTATAAAGAAGAAGCACGTCGTGTTTTTAAAAAAAAAAACTAAGCATGAGACTACTAATTTACTTTGAATTGTACTCAATACAAGCACATGCCATCGAAAGCTCTTCATTAGCTTGTCTAAGCCTGCTTTGGTCCAATCCTTTCACTTGCAAAAAACAAAAAAAAAACCCACATAGGATTTCAAAATAAGACAATTAAATTCAATCATAATTTATTCCTATACAAGAAATTTTGTTAAAAAACTTCAAGGTCAAGGAAATCAAAATTTTCTGTGAGCTTTACGCAGGTAGTTTTGCATTAATTGAAGAATTATATAATTTTCACTACAATACAAGAAAACGCAGGAATCGCAGAATTGTAGTGCACTGGTCGGAGGCGTCGTGCAATACATATGGGATCGTCCCCTGCGCTCCAGGCCTTCCATCCTTCTGGGCTTGATAAATTACTAGCAGACTTGTCTGGGAAAATAGTATCAGTGATTTGATACATCATTAGGCCACCGCGAATCATTGGAAAAGCCAGATATGCATTCAATCCCCTCAATGATGTTTCATGAACTCGAATTCATGGTGCATCCCTCAGGAATAGATCGATACCGAGGGTTTCATCCTTTCATTTTGCACCAAAGAGCAGTAAAGGGTTTCTTTACTGGTAAAGTTAACTGAAGAAAATATTTGGTTTGCGTGATGAATTGCGAGGGCCTCTTAATGTATCTTGTCGGTTTTTTTTTTACCTCCGAGAGACGTAGGGTAATATTCGCTGAAGCTGTAGAGATAAAAGGGTTGGATAGCTCTGGGCGAGTGATTGAACTAAACAACGTGTGCTCCTTGCAGCGCACTTCAGCTGGGTGCACTGCGCATTCCTTAATAGTAGTATATTACACGAAAACAGTGGTATTTTGATTTGATCATTTACACATGTACGCTTCTGCAATTATGGTAGCCATTTTGAAGACAGGAAATGGAAATTTTTGCTCTCAGTGACTAAAAAGTTGACGTCGCTGAATATTAAATCTTCAGTGATCTTTGAGCTAAGCAGCTGTTCTGGGTGGGTGGCAAAAAGCTGACAAACAAGTAATCGGAACACAGAAAAAATTGCCATGGAACGTCTATCACGACATGTGACTAAGCACGAGCAATGAAAGGAATCAGAGATTACGGTAGCATTCATCCTATTCATCAATCTTATACAGCTTCCATATCTGCGTTTTGTTTGGTTTTTTCAAGATTCATTGGGGCTACGAAAGTACATCTTAACACTACAGTTATCTTCCATGGCCGAGTAGCAAATGAGTTCCACCTGAAAGTTTATCCCATGGCTTTACTATAGAAAATTCCACCACAGATCATAGATCGGATAGATCGGATTCTCTTTTGAATAGAAGTTAACGTTATGGATGGATCCGTGCTGGGAACTGAACTCGCAACCTCGTCTTCGTCCACAGTTATCTTTTCGTATATCAACTTGAACAACAATGAAAATTGAAATGAGTTTATGACAAGGTATTTGTGTGATAAGATATAACGAAGACACTGTTAAACTTGAAGAAAGAAGAAGTGGAAAAGAAAGGGCATTTTTATTTTTTAGCACTAATATTTCTTTACAATGAGGTATTCTTTAAGATCAAATCCTTTGCTATCTATTTGTAAATGTCTGCTTGACCGAAAATCTAGATTTGGTGAAAATGACTTCAAGGTAGGGGCTGGAAAATGATTGTATAAAAACTTTTCATTGAAGAGATTTAGAGTTTTGAACCGTTGGTTAGTTCGATAGCTCGAAGTTAAGTAACAGAACTCAAACAAAAGCGGCCCGAAGACCGGTTTTTCACATGAGCATGAATTAATGTAGAATACAACTTGGAACAAAATTTGGAGGAAGCCTACCAAAAAGAGTTCTGGATAATACTTAGCTCCCCACTGTTAAGTTTCGTAATATAGAAGTGGACAACTGGGAATCAGTGACGGTTTGCTTTACAACTAAGAGGGATAAAGATAAATAGCTTTTGAAAAACGATCATGGAATTCATCAGAAAGAAAACTATGCCTTACGCTTGGTGGTGAGTCACACCTGTGAGTTAAGACAGCTTTGTTCAACATTATCAACTATCTTCCTGTATATGACGTAACACGAAAAGGTATTATCATGGAGTATACACTTGATTCTGTCGTATGCTTCCTGGATCGGCTCACTTACGTGGAAAACACCGTTCTCTTATGAGACCGTACGGTTTTAACGGCTTTATAGGCAACGTGACCATGGGTAGCTGGCATTGTTTTGCCAACATGTAACTTTTTACCCTTAACTAGATTACAGAATGGAGCTGTCAAACCGCCTTTCGAAGCAGATGACGCTGTTGAAAAAATTATTCGTAGCCTTTTGGTTTTGATCGCATTTCGGCACTCATGAACCTAACACTGAAAGGGGCTAAACCATAAGATGCCGCTCTGCCAACTCTTGCTTTCTTCACATGACTCATTTTCGCATAAACTGTATGACCGCCTGCACTCGTTGCATTTGTTCATTTCCTTACATCCATCATCCACGAAGATGTTTGAGTTCGCTTGTGAATTCGATCACTGCTTAAGGGTTTCGCTATTCTTTACCTTGAATGCTAGTCGAGTCGATTTTTATGTCCGAAGACGGAAACTGGGATAGCTATTCCGCTATGTTCATAAAGGACCGCAGAAGGGTTTAGAGACTAGTCTAGTCCCGTTTCCTCAGCCACGGAGGTGGGGGGAGGGGGGTCCGTTAACTCTTGCAGAGCAATAAAAACACGGCAAGAACGTATACATTAACATAGTCGCTAAAAGTTCGTGTGTTGATAGCTTCATACTGTTCTTCTTATTCAGCTCGTCAATCAGTTAAGGGCAATGATTACGAATTTACATAGTTCACTGAATCCGATGAAGTTCGTCATTTTGTTCTTCGGGCTCATATAATTCACCATCTGAACCCTATCTTTACCATTAGGAAGATAAAATTGGAACGCGAATAGAATATCCGTAATTGGGTTTTTCGGAAGCTTCACCTACATTTAACCACTGGATATATTTATTATCTGAAAGTAGTTTTCTTCTATGTTTTATAAAAAAGGAAACATCCATGCTTCTATGCCCAGTCGCGCTCCATTGGAAGTGCATATGAGATGGTGGCTTGTTTTGGATTCTATTCAATTACACTGCATCGATAGCTGTTCATTTAGCTCATGTCTGACTCAGAAACTAGGCGGGGCTGTTCACTAACCTTTTCGTCGCGCAGTTCCGATGCCACGCCCACTGACTTACATTACTTCAACTCCAGTTGACGGTGATGTGTTGATTTTGGGTGTCGCTTCCAATTCATAAGTGAATCTTCCAGCTTCTTCATTTTATTGGTGTTTGCTTCGCAATGGAGAAGGCAATAATCTTCATAGTTGTATTTAATCGTCTCTATCCTTTTTTGCATGTCATGTTTTCATTCGATGATCGCTGAAATTATCGCGGAACGTATCCATTTCAATCCTCCTCTCCGTCTGTAGTTTGCCATCAAAATCGCCCAGTATTCAACTATCAAGTAGACCCTCATCACCGAAAATGCACACTCCATCTGAGATGCAAATGTGAAGCTAAACTATACTTTTTTGGCAAATTCCATGTGAGATTGCTTCAGTTTCTTCTTTCCATCTAACTACGAAGATGTTAGTCGTGTTGAAATGAGTGAAATGAAATCGAAAAAGAAAAGAGGAAGAATGAAGAGAATTAGACAGGGATAAACAGCAACGAATGATCACTCCAACAACCGATCCGATTTTCTAAAGTCGTTAACGTCACATTAGCACTTAACGATTCGTTGAAATCGTTGCCTTTCGTCCCAATCGGCTTACCGGCTTTTTTTTTCTCCTCATCGAAAACTGCAGTCATCAAAATTGCTTTAGGTGGATCAGTTAATTGGGACATTTTCCATGCCAACGAACGATTAGAGTCATTTTCTTTTAGGATCACAAGACCACTTTCATACTGACTTCATTCATGTTGTTCTTGCTCAGAAGAGAAATTCTCAGCAAACAAATTATCACTAGAAGCTAGTAAACCTGTGTTCAATTTACGGCGTCTTGCACTTTTTCCACACATAATAGAATTTATTAAATTTTAATACCGTATTCACAAACTTTCCATCCGATTGCTTTATCTCCTTCTTCTTTGTTTAATGTGCTTTATTGATTATTCATGCCAATCTCTATCTTTTCTTTTCGAATCTCTTACCGATCGAGTGAAATGAAAACCCAATAAGGGGATAGTTTTCTCACGCCTGCAGAAAGTTTTCTTACGATGGTATGGAATTTTTGAAGTTTCGACGAGACGACAGGAATTCATCGTGTCGTTCACGATTTCCACTTTGTTTTCACTTTTTTGCAACTGATCTTTGACATTTTGGCATATGCGACAACGTCAATGGTCATCGATTATCAACGTGAATCGAGAGTTCCAATCACCTCTTTCGCCTCCACTTTTTACCCCTGTCTTTCTTCTACTCTCTCCCTCTTTCTCTATCTCTCTCTCTCTTCCCCTTCTAATTCCTCACGGTCTTTCTGTCTCGCTCGCTATCTTCCTCTCTTTTTCCTCTTGTCATTATAACGTTGTAGATAATGATTCTGTCCGCATCCTCGGGTTGTAACTGGTCCTTTTCGTTACTTAATTATTCGCTAAATGACGAATTACTCCATCGGATACCAGTAAAGTTCTGATTTGTTCCCGTTTCCCTACAGAACTACCTAGAAGAGTCTAATTTTTGACTGATACGATGAATCTCATACTTTTGGTGTAGAGCTTTTTGGTTTCTACTGTTTTGCAAATTAAGGTAACCAGTAGGACCTAGCCTGACTTTGTACCTGTCATAGGTTTACGCTCAGTTATTTTTCTGTAGGGAAATGTTGAATACATTTTCGGCTAATAACATTTCTGACATATGGACCCCTACTGTATATCGCTATGGTAATCAATCATTTTAGGATAAGAGGGATCATTTCACCTCCTAAATTATTCATGGTTGCTTAGGGTTCCGAAAGGATCCATGGCTTTCTTAATGTTGATGGCTTAGATATGCAGTTATATCTTCTACACTCATGATACTTCACTAGGTATCGTGACCTTATTTATATCCACCGTCGTACTAAACTGTGACGGCCTTCATAGTTGCTTTTTCAACCTCTATTCTGAGGTGCGACAGGTGAAAACCTACGTCAGTATACTCAAAAATTTCGTAGTAGATTGTTCACACGTTCTAGCATAATGCTTATCGAAGTACACTAATGGTGGTACTGCTCCGTCTAGACAGCAATCAAAGATATAACCGAGTTAGTTGCCAAGAATAGCTACAAGTGGTAGCGTTAGTCGGTGTCTGTTTTCCTTCTGATCTATCCTGTATTCTTCTACATATTCTGTAATAGAACACACTCCATTCGTATGGTGAATTCGTTGCTCCGTTTCACAACATTTTGTCTCCAGTCATCGTCGTCAAAGTTTCCTGTGTTATTTTGCGTATTTATCGTTAACTTCCATTGCCTTTTTCATCATTCACTTCATCCGCTTGGTCGTTATGAAGACAATAGTAGTAATAATGCCAGTAACAATGGCAATAAAGCCTATTGTGCATTCTTCATGGGTACTGGTTTCCTTAACACGACTATTGAGTAGTTCGTGAACAAATCTCTCTGAACGAAACCGCCATGAGAGCGTCTTGTTGAATGAGCCAATGTTTGTGCCGAATGTCGCGCTAGTCTGAACTGATTGAACATCGTAAAGTAAACTAAATCATGGAATTCTACTCGTGAGATAATATTGACAAAAAAATTCTACGGAAAGTATTGTGGTTATCACTACTTGGTGTCATGTGGGCATCCAATAGAACTTCTATTTTGACATAATGTTCAAATCGGAATGTTGTCCATAAACATCTGCCATCTTCTACGGCGCAACCTCTGGGCACTTCATCACTCTTGAACTTATCAATCCTGTACTGTACTGTCTATGTACGCCGACGAAAAATATCATACAACTGAATGCTCCAACTTATATGCCACCTACCTCAATGCTGTTTGCACCTAATGAGGGTAGGTGTAGTACAACGGTCAGAACTTTCCTGCAATCCACACGTGGTCATTCATTATTTCAATCGTATGTGCCGTCACCAAGCTCTTCACTCATCCGAGGTAGATAAATTAGTGCCGTACTTGTCTGGGACGACAACAACATTGATTTGATACATCGGCAGGCCGCCACACTCATTGCACAGGTTAGATATGCCTTAAATAATCTCTGTCATCTTTTGAATTGATTCAAATGCGTGGTGTATCCTTAAGAGATTGATCTACGCCAAACTTTTCAACTTTTTACGTCCTTCACTTAATAAGTTTTGATGTACCATTACTGTCATGCAGTGAATAGTTGAAGGAGTACAGTGCTGCATTGTGCAACGTGTTCATCACTCTTTCCGGTCCATGGCGTCTACTACTGTGGCGTCACGGATTACTAATAAAACTCATTGGAAAAGATAATCTTACTGCGCAATCGTTAAAATTTCAATAACAAATCCTCTTATATTTGCTCAATCTCTATTCATGAAGACAGGAACGACTCCATGCATAAAATGGAGATCACTTTTAATAGTACCCAGGATCGACTTTCTATTAACCTCGGCATTGAATTATGAATTCGTCGGTGGAATACAGATGAAAAAAGCGGCTCTGAAGAAGGCGATTCTGCCGAAACGTCAGCAACGATTGTGTTGTATGTGTGTTCTTCTATGGAAGTAAACGTATGCTGTTTAACAACCTCGCGATTGCTAAGAGAGAAAACGACGGAATCACTTTTAACAATTGAGCGATAACGCTATTTTATCGTCGCTTGTGTTTTCATGGTTACCGTGATATTTTCGGGATGAATAGTGATTTGTCCAATATGTACACTCGGTTTCATTTTCTCTAATTTATTTATGTATCGGTAGTGCTTCTATTGCGAATAAAACAGACGTCCTCATATCCTCATTGGTCGTTGGTTACCACATTACCTTTTTTAAAAACTGTACATAAACTGAATAACCCTGCTGTGGTTTACCGCCCATCGGTGCAAAAGATATTTTTGAGTAGTGTCCAGCTGCGATCTACAGCGAGGTCTTCTCTGTCCAGTGGTGTCATCGAAGCTGAAAATGAGCACTTCGGCACTTCCAGCCCAGTATGGAGTAAACGTGTGCCACATCAGATTTTGACGAATTGCCTTTGAGATCCGTATCGTCGGAAATCGTAAAGGCAAAGAGGTTTATACAGAAGTGTGATGGTGTTCGTGTACTTCTAGCAAATGAATCCAAAGCAGCTCCTGCGCTCAGTCAAAATGAATGGACATTCTGCCATTATTCTTCTGTGTTACTCGGCCACTGATGATATTATAAGTGATACAAATGATTATGGATAAACAAAAATATTCTCATTGTCACGACGAATCTTTGCAATGTGTGAGCCGTGTATTTCCTAATCTTCTAGAATAAATGGAATGACTTTATGAAAAGAAATCGTCCAATCCTCGCCCATGTAGTACTCTGTGCTGCTATCCACCAACTAACTTAGATACAAAATAAACAGCTCTGAAGAAGGCGAAACCGCCGAAACATCAGCTGTTGTATCCCAATAAATTCTATAATAACAACCTCGTGTCTGCTTATTGAAACAAAACATTGAATTACGAAGAATAAATGCTGTAGACCTGTCGAATCCGATCACTGTTGAAGAATGGAACGTTGCCGAAACGTTAACCACAGTGAAGAGTTTTTAGTTACAACGTTTTCTAAGTTTATGAATTCAACGAAATAATGAAAAAAGCACTTGCGCACTGGTTTGACGAGACTTTCTTTGGCGTCTCGACAACTTCGTCCAAGAGCGTTTCCAGGTCGTCGCCATATTCTGCCGGTGAAAGGACGGATTGCCCCGTTTCGACTAGGTCCTCCGCACAGCAGCTGCGATTCACGGTATTTACTTGCTCCTAACCTGACCGTAGGTGGAAATTCCAAACGAACTCGTCGGTTGGTGACTTCACAGTAGAGTTGGACCTGGGCTGTAAATCGCAATCGGACTCCTGGGAATAACCTTTTACCAACAGGCGAAGAATTATCGCGAAGTGTACTATCACATGCATTCATAAGATATATCAACTTTTTTTTTTATTGTTCTAATCATTTTCTCCATATTCTATGCATACGTCTGTTTCTTTCGTGAACCGTTTTTACTTGGCATTTTGTCGTGATCATATTAGCTTCCTCATACAATTTGCAACTACTCTCGTGCCTTCATTCTACTTTTCTAGTTTCGTTTTTCATTTTTTTTCTTGTTTTTTTTCGATCTTTCTTACCAATATGAACCGTTCCGACCACTGAGTTATCGCACCCATTTATCCACTTCAGATGCTGTTCGCGCTTTGTGCGCTTATACATTCGTCTTCGGCGGCGATATCCTCGTTCAGCTACGTGCCGTTGGGAAGCAATCCGACATTGTACCAACCGGGCCTTGAGCCAATTATGCATCTGGACCAGCACACCTTCTACGATACCGTATTCCGTCAGAACCATGCGTTTGTTGTGGAATTTTATGCCGATTGGTGGGTACAAAGTAAACACAGTCACTATCTTAACGCCGTTAAGTAGTCGTATGAGCGATATTATGTAGATTTCTATCACTTTTTCACGCTTTTCTTTCCTTCTGTTCTATGGTATACGTAGCACTTCATTTTGTTGTGTCACACCGACGGGACTGGTTAGGATAATAGTGGTTACATATTGAAAATCCATCAAGAACAGATAGAACTTCTTTTGTGAAATAACAATATCAGAGACAAATCAGTTCTTGATGGAACGTAGTAACGACTTTTGTGAAAAAGTTCGAAATGGGAAATACGGGGAATATTAGAGATAGATGCCTTGCCAGGAGTTTGGAAATATTTGCTTTCGTTCATGTCTTTCCTAAGAGATTACATCACTAGACTCCTATTACGTCGTTTCGTGATTGAATGTGAAAAGACATTATCGCGATCTATAAATTGGCGAAGGAATCAGTTCCAACTCGACAGTTGTCATGTGATGTCAACCATTTTTTGTTATAAATAACAAAGAGAGGCATTATGCATCATGAAAAACGTTTCTTCAGAAAATGAAATGGAAGTTCACCTGAAAGAAAAAAATACGTCTTTCATTGACTACAAGCATTCCTAATAAGAAGTTCTGTTCTTAAAGTTTATTCCTAATAATTTCTGTTAAATAATGAACCACAAAGCCTTCCCACTTGTAGACGGCTAATATTTTAAGGCATTTCTAGAAAGTAGGTAACCTATACCGTAAGAACAAATGCTATGAAGTAGCCCCTGAATGTTCCTCCATGCAGTCTTTCTGTACCCGTACTATGGTAAAATGTCAAAGTCACTTCACGGTGTAGTCAAATAGAAGCTGATAGCGAGCCAAATACATACGAAACATGTTTTGCTGACTTTATTTATCTCGCTGATTATATGCTGGCCATTAAAAAGGCAACGTGCGTTGTCATAAATGCAAATTCTTTCTTTCATCTGGTTCTCAATTCGCTTTAAATAATTTCTTTCCGTAACTAATGAAATAAGGGGCACGTGTGGCGCATGTGGTAGGAAACGCCAAGCGACACACACGTGGAATCGATCCCTGGGCCTGTAGCCCACCAAGCGTTCCATCCCTCCGCGGTCGGTAAACTGGTACCAGACTTGTCTGGGAGGATAGCAGCACTGGCTCGATACATCGGCAGGCCACCGCGAGTAAAGGCCAGATATGCATTCATTCACCTCCAAACGATGTTTAATAAAGTCAAATGCGTGGCGCATCCCTCAGCGATTGATCAACACCAAGAGCTTTATCCTTTATCCTTTAATTATTGAAATTGCATCGTTCACCGGATTGATGAAATGATCGTTTGCGGTCGTTTTAAAACTTTTCGCCCATTAATATGTTTTTTTTTGCGATTTCTCTTCTGTACAAGTCTGAATAATGTCATGGTTTCTGGTCAAATTGAAATTTAGCTAGTGAGCTTTAGATATTAAAAATTGATTTGAAAGTCAAGTTAGGTGTGAAAGAGATAAAAATAGAAGTAGATTGATGTTGCCATAAAGTTCAGAATGCGCACATTTAATGGTGGATTACTAAGCTCTCTAACATTTGAGTGATTTCGCCAAATAGGCGACCGCGCAGCACAGTGGTTAGAGGTGCCCCACGGTACCCATTTAGTCTCTTGTTTAATCCGCCGTCCCGAACTCACCAAGCCCTCTACCCGTACGAGGTGAGCAAACTGGTTTCAAAGTTTTACAGAAGGGTAAAGTCACTGAGATGATATATCGGTAGACCTACACAAGCGATTACATAGGCTCGATGTTGACATAAGTGGAAAAGAAAAGGCATTCAACTAGGGGTCTGAAGATGCACTATCGTGAAGGAAGCTACTGTTAAGAATCTATGCGATACTTTTTGATTTTTTCCTTACCATAATCATACCATTCTCAAATATGTATTACCTTTACGCTAATATTACTTACTTATTCGATACTTGAATGGCCCGTCCGCACTAGATGTGCGGGCCCCAGCATAATCTCCATTTTTCGAAAAAAGCCATTGTGGTTCTCTAGAAACCCGCGGTCAGCCTGGCCAAAGTCTGCGCCAGCTCTTCACCACTACAGGCAATTGCAGCCCCTGTGGATAGAGTGAGATTTTTCACCATACGACTTTGATACCAGGACGGTGGTGGATCCTGGTAGTGGTTTACTCTTAACTAGGCTTCCTGATGGAAACGCTGGGCTCCTTCTCAGCTAGGGAGACCCTGCTGGGGGTTGATTCCACCGCTGTACATCGCAGTCCAACGCCGAAAAACACCTTCCAGCCACGATGAGGCGGTAAAACGCTGGGAGGTATTATACTAAATGTAACACAAGACCCTAGTTCAACCGCACTAGCTTGGTAACTGATCGTGACTCATATCTGGAAATACCCTAACCAAAGATTCGAAGGAAAATAGACAAGACCAGCAATCCACTACATTCAAGACGAAAAAACGTTCAGTAGCAGTTGACCCTACGGGAAAATCTGAAGGCCGTCATAGGAGAGGGGCGCGGGTTTCGAATAGAAAAAAGTACAGGGATTCGCCCAATAATTGTAATGTCGAGTTGCTTGGCGAACTGCTCTATTTAGTTTTTTAATCTATTTAAACTTTATCTTCAACATTTATTATCTATAACAAAAGTTACGTATTCAAAGAGTGTATAAGCGAAGATCAATAAAAACACCATTTTAATTTACCATTACATTTTCGCTTTAATTCTCTGGATCAACTTATCAGTTTTATTTCATCAATCTTGATTTTATTAAAATTTCAATGTTTATGAGAACATGTGATTAAACTTCTGTTTCCTAAAGGTGTGGTCATTGCCGTGCATTCGCTCCATACTACCGAGATTTCGCCTACTATGTCAAAGAGTGGAATCCGATAGTGACAGTGGCAGCGATCAATTGCGCAGACAGCTTCAATGCTCAAGTATGTAGTGAAAATGGGATCACTTACTATCCAATACTTAAGGTAAAGTTGTTGAATGAGCTTTTGTAAGATCTTATGTGCTTGTTTTCTATCCAAGTATAGCGCAATGAGGCGGCATAAGTGCACGCATTGTTGCTGGTTCGACATTCGAACGCCAGTCGGCTATGAATTGATCCACATTCTCGAGATCAAGTTTATATGTAAAGAATGACGACACTGAGATACTATTTATTATTTACCTTAATCTTGCCTGCACAAGCAATGGAAAGATCGATTGCCTTAACAAATTTGAACACTGGACCTTAGCAAGTTGATCAGCACTATGAAATCACTATTGTTTAAACTTTAGCTCACGTTCCCGTGTTTTTCTTCACTCTTCTTTCACCATCTTTCCCATTGCAGAGTTTTTTTTTCCATCTCTCTACTGGACTATATACTAATGGTTTATTTTTCCCTGATTTCGTGTTCCGTTCAGCACTTGTTTTAGCTTTTTATGGGAAAAATCTTTTCAGTTACTATCTCTGTGTATCGGGTACTTTTACCTAAGATGTGGATGAGTTGATGTCGTTAAAAAAGTATTTTTTAAGGGGATGCTGTGATATTTTACAATGATTTTACATCGCAGAACATCATACTGCGTTTACCATAGTTTATAAATTGAATTGGTTTATTCTTAGCTAGGTTTCCTAATGGAAACACCATACTAGTTATCAACTTGACAGATCCTTCCAGGGGTGAATTCCCCCGTTGTACAAGCGCATTCCGACAATCAGGAGCACCTCACAGCCACAATGAGACGGCAAACCATTAGAAGGAACCAAAACCAATACCAGCCGTCAAGGATCCACCGCCGTCCCGGTATTAAATTAGTCGCATGGTGGCAAATCTCCCTCTGATTCACAAGGGCTGCGACTGCCTGTGGTGGCGACAAAATGAGGCAAACTTTGACCAAGTTGACCTCGGGATTCTAAGGAACGGCTAAACCGGCAAATCTCCTGACGAAATGGAGATTATGCTGGAGCCCTTACAACCAGTGTGTACGGGTCACTCAAGTATCCAATTATAAAATGAATACCTTCTTCGATTACTAAGCTAAGAAGAGATTGATACAAATGTTTATTCGGCTAGCGTTTTGGTGTTTTCACCTTCATCACAGCCGGTGATCCGAGTCTATGGTCCACAGCCGTTCGCCTTCTCGATGTGGTGTCTTCGCCGACGTACCGAATCGGATCTTCTTCAGTGGGTACGGCTCGAATGAGTCAATCTCACGTAGCATCAGTCTCAGAAAAAATTTTATAAGATGAATTTACCATTTGTATTTTCTTATGAACTGATCTTGTTGAGCTGATGCGAGGTTGGTATAATTGTCGTTGTTGTTGTTGTAGTTTTTGGTCAATGGCTGATGTTTCGGCGATTTCGCCTTCCTAGGAGCCTGGAGGTATTCTACACAAGAATAGCTTAATAATTTTGTCGAAAAAACGAAAGTATTGATGAAGATCTAACATTTAAATAAACTCCGTATTGACCAAAAACTACTCATCGATTCACGTGGGATGGCCAGCGAGATCTATCCTTGTCAAAAATTAGTTTTGAAATAAGGCGCAACCACATCAGATCACTTGTGATAGTCAGCCATTCTTCTTTTCGGTTCATCTTTGGATTTTTGAAATTTATCCAAAACAAACACCTCAAGAGTCTTGCGCGTTGATGTTTTCGATTTCTGCGCTAGGATCCGGGCAGTCATTTCAAAATCATCGCCATTGTGCTCTTGGCCCCTATGTGAATTTATTACGATGCGAATATCGTGAATTTTATGTGAATCTTTGTGAAATCCCTCTTTTACCATCACTTCAATACGTACATAACCCGTCTTTAGATATCGTGAGGATCCTAGCATTTCACGCATTCTTTTCGCTGTCATGCAACTGTTATCCATGGAGGCGCTCAGATTGGTATGCATACACATGGGTTCGATTGCGATACTGAATCTGAAGATCTGAAAATAATTCCCGTTTCGAGTTCAGCTGGCCCTTTTGCAAAACCAAATAGTGGATTCATCTTTCTGGAGGTCGTCCTAGAGATCATCATTTGAATTGTTTTAGACTTTTTCATACTTAATGAATACAAGAAAGTTGAAAATCTCTGCAATATGATTCGATTGTGACCATTAGTAACAATTGAATTGTTTGCTCATCTTGACAGGGAGAAAATGGACCGGAGTGATTGTGCAAGACGATGTTGACGGTGGTCATTCGTAAATGATCCGTTAGTGTTGAGTGTTTTCAGAAGAAGAACACAGTACAACACAAACAGAGATTGGAAAAAGCAAACAGAGTTCGATGTCCTCTTGAAATTAAGCTGTTGAATGGTTTCGTACCAGTTGGATGAGCTAAAAGATATCCCCAACTAGATCGACATTTACTTTGGATTAGAAGCATACTTTTTTTAGGTCTTTTATTATGTTGGCTTGTTATTTCTATTTTAAAATTCACTGTAAAATATCAATTTATCATTGCCTAGTTTTCCTTTGATATACACCGCTTCAAGTGAATAGAATGAATGAATGAAGAAAACTGAAGTATTGGAAGGCTATTTAACACATTACAATACTAACATACCTCGTTCACATGCGGTGTCTGAATCGGTCGATGAGAAAACAGCTGGAATATCCGTCTTTCCAGTGAGTGGGGTACTTTTCTGATGTTGACTCAAGTGGTCGATTTTCACCGATGACACAATGAGTGGGTTTGCGTTTCAGCCACATCTGAGCCTTAGACGTTATCGTCGACAATTTGCAAAGGGTTCCATAGTAATAATCAGTTGTCTTTATTTGCTCCTCGGAATTTCTTTGTTGTCAATTACCGGAATGTTGGTATAGCTGTGCTAGGTCGTTGCCGCGTCCTTATCATCATATGCAGTCGCCAGGATTTGTAAGACGCGAGAGCTTTTCCCAGGTATATCTTGTACCAATACGCCGACGGCAGGGGTAAAGGATTGGTTCAAGGGCGGTGTCGAACGAACGATCGTGCGCCTATATCACGTCGTCTCTATGCGCTACACTTCCTGTGTTATGACTTCTCATGATTTTTTTCAATTTCAGTACTTTCCACGGACTGCCAGATCGCCGAGTCAGGCTCAAAATTTGGAAACTAAACATTCAGCGGAAGAAATACGTGAGGCGGTGATGAGAATGGTAGCCAATGAGTATTCGGTCGCTAAATATCCAGACTGGCCGAATTTCTCACACATTATCGTTGACGCGTAAGGACTTACTTAAGTATAAGTGACTAGGAACTTGAATAACTGCATCAATATAATGACTCGAATGCTCGAATAGTTGGCTTTAATATTTCTATGTGCCAGCTTTTCAACATACTACAAAATAATGGCCTTTTCTTAACTATCGAAATACATTCATCCTAAAATATTCTGAAGTATTCCCAAACTTGTTCAGTTTTTAGGGCTTATATGACTTTAATATTCCTTTTTTTTTTGGAAGTTAGATTTGTCTTTAGATGTCTTTCAATTCAGAATAGATTTTTTGATCAATAATAGGAGAGGAATCTGACTAATGTTGGGAAACTACTGTCTGTTATCTGCCACAACATTAACAGAAAGTAAATTCAGTCGAATAATACTTCTAATGTGAAAACATTAATAGTTATAAGCCAAGTATATTCAAGCTTCTGATTTTAGACATTCAACCTATGGCCACCTTTGGGAAGGAATACCTGAATCTGCAAACTATTTGGCGATCATTTTCGAAGTTTACGATGGGATCGGAGCACGGGTACCTTACTCATTTTTGTTGGTTCTCTGGATTAAATACTTTTGTTTATTTATTGGCTAAAGGTTTTGTTACATATACATTTCCTTTACCACTAAGTACATAGAGCCGTTGAACTTTGATGGTGGGTTTTTGTGAAAAATCGTGTTAGTCTAGTATAAAAAACTGTTTGGTTGGTATTTCGCTGACTGAGAAAGATTTTAAATTGGAGTCTCAAGGCAGCCGAGCACGGTTATTCGCAAGTAATCATGCAGGTAATCATTGCCCACTTTTGGTCAGATGGACTCTTGCTACTAAGTGATTACGCCTCTTCCAGTATTCCTTTAGACCCAGCTCGGTATCCAGAACGAAGAGTTGAATTCCTAGCTTGAGTGATCCAAGTAGGGATAGACTCCAGTTATAAATCTTAGTTCAACATAGTTTTTTGGCTACTGTAAGGAGGTAAATCATTGAGATTGTGTTACTAAGAGATTACAAGCAGATAGTCTCCGCTCATGGGCGCGTGTGGCGTAGTGGTTGGAGGCACCACTGCGACACGCACGTGGAATCGATCCTTGCGCCCGTGGCCCACCAAGCCTTCCATCCCTCCGGGGTTGGCAAACTGGTAGCAGACTTGTCTGGGAGGATAGCAGCACTGGCTTGATACATCGGTTGGCCACCGCGAGTCATTGTAAAGGCCAGATATGCATTCAATCACTTCCAACGATACTTAACGAAGTCGAATGCATGGCGCATCCCTCAGGGATTGATCAATGCCGAGAGCTGAGCTGAGCTGAGCTGAGTCTTCGCTTGATCATCGACTGAAGAGAGCCCACAATATCTGGAACGTTCAATGAATATGAATAGAGACTTGGGAGGCAGCGGACAATATGAGCCATTTTGGTGGCTTTAGAAGAGGAACCTGGCCAACTTATTTCTCCCGACCAAGTTTGGTCATCAGTTCTTCCAGCTTTGTGTTATTGAGTGAAAGCACAGTCCTATACTTTCAGCATTTAGAAAAAGCTGTGTTAGGTATTCATAGCGCCGAATCACTTTAATCTATTGATTACCTGGCATGCCCAACGCTAGGCTGTTTTTTACGTATTAGATATTCGGGCAGTGCCCTACATTTAAGCTCTAGAAGAATATGCTTTGAAAAATAAAAATGGATAGGCTGCTGATATATTGAGAAGAGAAAATAAGAGGTGCAGGTGGGGTGGAACACTGGAGACTCTAAACAACTTCAAAACAGGCCTACAAAAAAATGAATGACGTGCTAGCTGCTGGGGTGGGCCAGCTGTATCACAGCTGGAGCTACCTCTTGACCTTGGGGCCGTGCATCTTGGACCTTGGAAACAGATTCACACACGAATTCAATCAATATCGTGGCCGACGGGAGAAAAATGAGAAACAAATGAAAGTAATACTGAAGTTCGCAAGAAATGTGAAGGAAAGATCATGTAAACTAAACTGTATCACTTACCCCACCCCGTTCATCGGTGAGTTGCTTTACCAAGCAAGAGCACATTCTCTATTTGTTTCGCTCATATAAAAAGCATCCCAGTGAGTTCAACCCGCAGGAACTCTAAGAGCCCCACTTTTTCTGAGGATGTTCTGTTCGTGATGTATCCGAATGTGTTCTGCGCGCTTTACATGCCGTAGAAACCAGTCACCAACGACTTTTGTCCCCACTGATTTTCGTCACGAAGCGTCACCTACCTGCTCAAGTGACTTTTGATTCTTGGTGCTTACGGCGAGGTCGCTGATTTTTGAACATTTATATAGTTCGGAACTTCGGTTACCTCTCCGTGATATGGAGTACTCAGAGCATCACTGCTCTTGGCAGCACGTTCAATAGCACTGGCGCTCGGTGATCACCATTCGACTTACTACGGCAAGGTTATTGACATGCTCAAAGTTAGGAAGAATTGTAAAGTTGAAAAGATGGGAACGTTGTTGGTTGTTCTCTGTTCTACTCACTGCGTCCTTGATACTCTTGAAAGCTCCTGAAGCCGCTCGTTTCCTCCTGTTCAGCTTTGGGGCTACGTCGTTCATAATGTTGATTTTTTCACCCAGATACACAAAACTGCAGCATGCGGAAAGATTCATCCAGTTAAGCGTGAAAAGGCAATACGAAATAAATCTGTTCCTCCCAGAAATCATTCTCGTGAAATTTAATCGGAAGCGGATATTTCTATAAGTGTTATCAAAGCCGGCTGGTAAGTATTCGTTCTAGGCTAATGCTTGGTGTTATGAAAACGATATCATAAGCAAAACGAAGGGATAATAGTCGACCATGTAATTCCACCTGCATGTTATCCCATTCAGGTTTTCATATCTAGTACCATACCTTTTTTTCTTTAAGCCAAACGGTCTTATTCATAGTGTTTAAAGAGTGCTGTCTAAAAGTAAGTAAATCCTGAAAGGTGCGATGCTGGTATCACCAACGACTAAGATAAATCACTGAATTAAAACAGGTAAAAAATAGATAACATATTCTAGAAAAATTGTAGAGAAACTCTCTATAAGAGAACTACCGACATTTTCGCGGAGTTATTTACAAAGATATTCTTTGGAGGGTGCCTGTAGAGCAGTGGTTAGATTTGGCTAGAGATGCCTTACTCTCCACAGGGTTGGTCATGACAAGTTCAATCCGCTCCTCCAGCTCACCAAGTCTTCCATCTCCTGAGGTCGTTAAATTGGTACTAAACTTCTTTTGGAGGATGGTAGCGCTGAATTGATACATTGGTAAATCATCGTAAGTGATTTGTCGGATATCCATTCTAACAATGTAAATGAAGTCGAACGCATAGCGCACCCTCAGGGATTGATCAGCTCGAAAGGCCTTATCCTTTACCCTTTCATCCTCTTATTGCTTAGATAGTTTGACATACCATTTCTTCTACAACTCCCATGGCCGGCATTTTCAGTTCATGCTGGACCTCGTATCGCGTTCAAATGTTCTCGGTGCTCGACGAGCTCTCTCGAACTCTCCACTCGTCCAGATGCTAAGAATCCTTCAATTTCCAACTGTTGCACTATTCAAACGTGATCATCAACAAGCGCTTTATATGGAAATGTATGGAAATCGTCAAATACTGTACTTGGCTATGGAATATTTCCATATTCAGTGTAGAACAATTACAGATACTCAAATTCAACGTATTCGGATCTTGACCGTGTGATTCTGAATGATGCACACGATTCACAAGCACTGCAAACTTTACGTTCAACTACGATGCCACCACTTATGACAACAACTCAGATATCAATAGTGGACTGTAATATATATCCGGACAGGTTAGTATGAACAAAAGAGAAATTGTAATAAACCTGAAGAGTTGCTTACAAGCAAGCTTATGCAAAACCTTGTACATTTACTGAATAGTAAATAGTCCACATAGTAATGAGCAAAAAGTCAATACGTAGAGCGTGACTCCTTACTAAAATGTGAAAAGTCAATGGATTCTTGAAACTTGAGTGAGCCTCGTGCATTATTGTTTGTGCGCAACAATAATGGTGTTTCGAGAAGAGACAAAAATTCCTCCAATAATAGAGCAGTATAGTTGTTGGAGACCTTATAGGCTTGTAAAAGAGTCTGTGCTTCATCTTCTTAAGGGCATACGAATATTTTTTGTAAAATATTTCTTCAATTTTAACCTGTAATCGACGACATGTGCAATATACCTACTTGGATACTTGAACGGCACATTCTCATTAGTTGTGCGAGCTTCGCCAAGAATTCCATTTTTCGGACTTTTGCTGGCTTAGCCATTGTAGTTCCCTGGAGTTCCGTTCCGTGGTCAGCCTAGTTAAAGTCGGGTCCAGGTCGTCACCACTATAGCCAGTTGCAGTCCTTGTGGAACAGAGGGAGATTTGTCGCCATGAGAGTAGTTTGAAATCAGAACGGCAGTTTACTTTACTAGCATTGTTTTACTTTTAGCTAGACTTCTTAATGAAATTACTGGACTCCTTCTCAGCGTGGGAGATCCTGCCGGGGAATGAATCCTCCGCTGTACATTGCGTCTCCACACTTAGGAACACGTCCAAATCACTATGAGGCGATAAATCATTGGGTGGCATATACACTATCGTGTACATTTTCAGTCCAGTGTGTTTTTCATCTTACACACGATTGTTATGCAAATTTTATTCGGCTAACGATTCGATAGGGCGCGTGTGGCGCAGTGGTTGGAGGCCCCACTGCGACACGCACGTGGAATCGATCGCTGCGCCCATGGTCCACCAAGCCTTCCATCCCTCCGGGGTCGGCAAATTGGTGCCAGCAGACTTGTCTGGGAAGATAGCAGCAGTGGCTCGATATATCGGCAGGCCACCGCGAGTCATTGTAAAGGCCAGATATGCATTCAATTACCTCCAACGATACTTAATGAAGTCGAATGCATGGCGCATCCCTCAGGGATTGATCAACGCCGAGAGCTTTATCCTTTTTATCCTTTATATTCGATAGCTAATCGAAAGTGGATCAAAGTAGTAAGAGTTATACAACAAAAATCATTTTCTGTACTTAATAATTTATAGAAAACCTTTCCTTTGAGCGAGTTCATTGACCGGGAATTTGACTAACAACGAACCGCTGCTGTATTTCATTTTAATCTACATGGTTAGAATTTGGAAGAAGACACATCACCAGCTGCAAAGCACTTCCAAGACCTGAGAGCAATATGCGCAATGAACCATAATGACATGTGGGAAATAATACCATACATAAATAATAGCGTCCGTTTACATCAATAAGCCGATAAAACAAAGTCTGTTCTACAATTCTGTCATGTTCGCAACCTCCTAAGGTCCCCTAATTATCGAAAAATTGTACCTTACTGTCAGAGAAACTAGTAAGTTTGTAAAGGGTGAAAATAAGACGTCGTCCCATGCAGTAATCCAAGCGTCGTAGCCAATGGGGGTTAAGTTCTTTTTACAGTTGAAACTTCCAAAAATTATTTCCTAGGACCGATTTTCTTTTAACCTAGGCTTTGATCAATAAGTTATGATTATTGATGAGCAGACACAAAGCTGTTATCATAATATTTGATTCACAATGGTTCACATTTCGGAATTCCTTTCTAAGACTTATTTCAATATTGAAAAACGTTTTATTGAATATCGATTATTAATTTATTGATTTAATTTATTATTATTATAATATTGATTTTTATTGAATGTTTTGTTGAGTGAACTGCGTGTTAAGTGCGATCTTTTAAACCCTTGTGGGACATCGATTATTCTCAGTGATGGGTGAATAAGTGATCTATTGATTTTTTAACATTAAACACTAACCATACATAGAAGTGTAAAGCGTTAGACATGACAAGTATTAAGTGTAATTGTTCTAAGATTACAGTACAACCCTAATTCCTTAAGAACAACCCAACTGTATGAAACTACAGAACGATAAGATGTTTTTTTATCTCGAAAACGAATCTCTTATTTCACTTCGTACAGTTGTCGACAGCTGTATTTCGTATCGGAGACGGACATGTTGAAAGCAATGCGTATGGCACTCTACGATGAAGTGATTCGAACACCTGGTTACGTCAAAGGCGAGAACTTCACTGCGCTTGCGGATTTCATCACTCTTCTTTCCAATGTGGGTTCTCTAGACTTCCTTTATGCTTAACAAACTTATGAACCCTGTTATTTCAAAATGTGGTAGTTTCTTGGGTGATTGCTGATGGCAAAAGATCGATAGAACTAGCTGAGAGACAGGCGAAACAAAGGACCCGCATGGTGTGGTGGTGAGCGCGTTACTCCCCGGAAAGGACAATAGCGCGTTCGTTCCCCACCATAGACACCTGCGGTCCAGAGTTTTGCAGATTTCTCAGCTTCATTAAAGTAGTTGCTTGAGTTGCCAATTCTCGTTGTTAGGAAAGAAAATGATTTACTACACATAAAATGTTCATCTAGAAGAAATTCTTGCATGTTTCAGCACTTTCCAGTTCTTTCCTTCTCAAATGATGCTCGATCGAGACGTACTATTTCCACGGTAAGCGTCACTTCATCTACTTTAACGCCTCCTGATGTTTCGGTATGTATAAATATAGATAGAAGCAGAGAACCAGAGCAATTTGTTGCTATCAATAAGTGGAAATTGTAGCAATATGAACATGTAGAGGTGATGTTACATGAATGTCTTGTGTTCATAGAGCATCATGCACTAGTGTTGTACTAACTAGAAAAACATTTTTACTTTGAAGTCTGAGTGTGAAGATGATTGTAATCGTTAGGTGGTCACCACGAACAGCTATCGGCACAAGTGGGTCGAGAAGTGGTTTGTGGCCTTTCGACTAAGTTTCCTGTGACACTGCAGTAATGTACAGCGTATCTACATATTTGTTCTTTCGCCCTTATTGAGCTGACGCGAGGTTGGTATAAGTTGTCGTCGTCGTGGTTGTTGTTGCTGTTGTTGTTGTTTGATGGCTGACGTTTCGACGATTTCGCCTTCCTCAGAGCCGTGCTGTTGCAAGTGGGACACAGAGTCAGGGTCCGAATCCGAAACGTCAGCCATCGAACAACAACAACAACGACAACAGCAACAACAACAGCAACGACAACTTAAACCAACCTCACAACGGCTCAACAAGAGCAGTTCGACAATTGTGGAGACGATCGATTATTTATGCCGAGGTTTATAAAAATTCGGTCTTTTGAATATACGACTTAGCTTTACTATTGACTCGGCTTCGAGTAGATATGCCCGACTTCTAAGGTTGGGACTCTCTTCAAAGAGGTGACCTCTGTGTTTTACATTGCAACACGACACCCAGAAGTGCACCTTTTATCAGCCACGATAGTATGAAGCGGATGAAGCACTGAGCGAAATAGAAGTAATAGAGCATGTAGGTGAGGTGGAAATCAGAGAAAGAAGTAAAGCTTTTGTTTTCTGTTAGCGGTATATTTCCTGTATACTTAAAAAGAGAAGTATGAAAGTACACCTATTTCTCCTGCTACTTTTTTACACTGGAAATTTTTAGGTTCTTAGAAATAGTGAACGGGCTCGCATGATTTTCGCCCACTTGAGGGAATATCTGGAACAACGACGAGATGACAATTTGGTATCTGTTGACGATTACAAGAGACAGTTCGAGAACGTTGAGGTGAGCCATTCATGATGTGTAAAACACTTGGCTAGCCTAAACAAGACCCTGTGGAATACAAGCGTGTTATGAAGACTCAGTCCACTTGTTCAGGCCCAGCAAATTTTTAATCATTATTAGTTTTTCTGGTTTTTTTCTTGGTTATACGTGTGTTAGAAAACTAAAATATTTTAAATCCATTTTCAGCGAGTGTTTGCCAGTCCATTCCCAGTCAGTTCTTCATGGCAGCATTGCAAAGGTACAACACCAGTTTTCAGGTCTGTTGTCTTCTGTTGGAACAAACATTGCTAAGAAAATAGCTGCTCAGAAGCTACTCTTTCGAAAACGAGACCATAACCTACGCATTGCGCTTGAACTTCTTTCCACGATCCTTCCTCATATCTTCTCTGAGGGTCTCATTTCTTGGTATCCATCATCCACAAAATTCTTCCAACATTTGCGTCTAAGTACACTAGCTCCTTGGCGATTTTCGTTTCGTCATGATATTCTTAAAGGCTGGAGGAGTCGTTTCTCCCTAGAGTCCAGAGATGGCTGGTAGAGCGTTCCCGCCTGGACTACAAAGAGTGATTGATCTCTTCGCAGCTGGTAGCAATTTCTCAACCTCGGAAAGATGAGAGGCTCAGGTAGCTTAGAGCAGAGAGAACCAGCACCGCACTGGTGATGATCGGCATCACTACCACTACGAAACCCTCTCCTTTTCAGCTGCAACCATCATTGAGTTTGGGCTATACGACCACCAATTGCCTATTCTGAATAGAACCGAAAATGTTAGTTCTTGGCTTGTTTTCATCGTTTTTGAAGGGAAACCTTTAATTTAGAGGCTACACATGTGGACTATGGACGACATTTCATGCGCTCACAGTGCATGCTTACATTGACACTATCAAGGAGAACGGTATTGATGCATTGAAACCACTCAAAGCGATCCAGGTGTCTGCTCTTGTATTCTAGTATAATTCAGCTCTTTCTAAAGTGCAAATGGATGTTAGCGTTAGTATTGTTACAGAGCTGGGTAAGAAGTTTTTTCGGTTGTGAAGATTGCAAGAATCATTTCATGAATATGACCACAAAAATGTTCCCGATGACTGAACGAAGGGTGAGTGTCTCTGTCCTGTTATGAACTTTATGTCAACAAAAGATCAAGCTGGATGCACCTATTGCCTATTGTGTTCTGTGTTTAGGCTTCTAATCTGTTGTCCCATCGTTAGTTTAAATTTAGTGCTGTGGCTAACTCATAGTTTATCAAATTAGTGCGCAAATAGTTCCCTTTGAGCACTTCGTTTCTTCGATTGTCGCTTCTCGTTACCGAATTATAATAGCCATCAATTGTGTGTATAAACTCGATACAATTTAACCAAGATTGTCTATGCAGGTTCGTTATCCACATGATATGATGACGTACCTTTGGAGAGCTCACAATATCGTGAACAATCGTCTTCATGGTGATCCGACTGAAGATCCACAATTTCTCAAGATGCAGTTCCCCCCGCCATTTCTCTGTCCCATTTGTCACTCGGGGGGACAATTTAGCAGGCGACAGGTATCGTTTAGAAGGAAGATTTTAACACAAATCAGTAAAGTGTAGTACTTCTTATTTTCGTGCAACCATCTCAAATGTATATGGTACCGCCTAAATTATTTCCTTAAAGCAGTTAGTAAGATCTAAAAGTGGCCTCTGCCACAGACTGTTTTTTAACGTACATGGTTGGGCCCGATCACAATTCAGTCAGAACTATGTAGTGTATTATCAGCTTTCTGTGTGCCTACACGAAGCTTTAGGTAGCGTTCAGAAGTGCAAACACTATGATGAACAACTCAAAACACCGACTTTCTCTAAACCTTGGCATTAATAATCTGTGATTGAATGGTTGCTGGGTCAAAGTGTCGCAGTAAAACATCTTTGAGCGATTCCACGAAATGTCTTGTTAGACCGAACAAAATCGTTGCATCACTGTGCCCTTTCGAAATTGAAGAAGACGAAGTCTCAATATCACCTATGCTCATATTGTTAACGTAGCTTCCGGCAGAACACTTCCCCCGGTGTTGTTTAGGAGTTTCGTAGCTATAGTTTTCCCAAAGCAGCCTTTTGTATTGTATGGAAAGTGTCCCTCATCTGAGTACCTCATCATGCCATATTAGGGTAAATCTGGATTACATTACTTGAAAGGGACTCTGAACCACATCTTATGTCCAACCCAATAACTTGAAAGCATTGGCCTAAAATTAAGGATTGTAGGTGCGTACAAGTACCATTTGGTCTAACTCATAAACTATTTACGGACGTGCTAGTTTCGCGCTAAATCGGTTCATAATCGCTCATACGTTGGAATTCGTAGATGAATAAATAATTTAGTAATCGTGTGACTATTAATGTTGAAAATGTGTAGCCAAACAACAATATGAACCATACCAGGTACGTCACTTCCTCCTGCGATACTACGGAAGCATCAGACCACATAATCACCAAACAAACCGACATCTCGCCGTGCACTAACTTCAGTTTGCGTTTTCGACACACAAACAACGTTCATAACCTGGTAATTCAATTTTCGAAATAATGTACTACGGTAGCATTAGCTAACGTTTAAACTATCTTGCAGTTCGCATTCTAAATGGTCATTATTTCTCAGGTATTTTGTACGATCTTTAGAACGATAGTTTTCTTACAGATATCATTTATATTGCATTAAAACCGTGCCTCATCACTAGGAAGCTGAGGTGCAAACACGGGTTTACTATGTACATTTCTGCTGTTGCTTCACTTCTGATTCTAATCTATTTGATTGTGAATATGTCTGAATTATTATTACTGTCATTTGTCCATCGTATGGAGTAAAGTATGTTAGCATTTGCAACTGTTGTTTAATCTTAGGTATGTTACGTTGAACAAGGCACCATTGAGATACAACATTTGGTTCACTCTCCAAATGAACAAATAAATATTCAAGCAGATTTCAATGCACACATCCAAAGAAGCAACCATTTTCTATCACTGGTATTATTCTTATGTGAAACCATTAAAACGTAGTTCATATTCACACTTTCGCAACAAGTCCAGTATCAGGAGCGGACTCAAGGATCAGCTTCTGCACTTCCTTGAATTTTGGATGGGCAGCATCATGTAACAGCCCCAGGATGACGCATTCCGAGGTGGTGAGTACAGCTCCGGCACGACTCATTTGTTTGAATGCGAATTTCCTGGGAAAGAGCATCATATTACGAGAAGAAAGCCCACATGTTTTCGCTCATCAAAATTTTGTTGCTGGTAAATCACTCGAAATTATCAAAACAGACACAGGAACAACTACCAAATATCTGAAGAAAATCACATATTCAGCCACAAATACCAAGCAGTTGAGGAACATTTGATACTTTACACTTAAATGACTCGTCCTCACTGGTTATGCGGGCCCAGCATGATTTCCACTTTCTCGGAGATTTGCTGGTTAAGCCATTGTGGTTCCCTGGAATCTTGAGGTCAGCCTGGTCAGTCTGTCCCAGGTCTTTACCACCAGAGGCAGTCGCAGTATTTGTGGGTCAAGGAGGGATTTGCCACCACACGACTCGTTTGATACTAGGGCGTGGCGGCGGTGGATCCTGGTATTGGTTAACTCTTGGTTGGGCTTCCTGATAGAAACGCCGGACGTCTTCTCAGCTTGGGAGACCCGGCCGGGAGACGAATCCCTCCGCTGCACACTGCAGCCCGGCACCCAGGAACACCTTCCAGCCAGGATGACGCGGTAAACTGTTAAGAGTGAGTAAGAGTAGTAGATAATCTTTGCCATCATTCCCTGTCTCGATTTATAACTTATTTCCAGTCGCTTTCAGTTGTACCCTACAATTCTACAGCGATGCAGTGAAGTCGAATTCATCGAATTCAGTGGTAAAGCGGCTATCTGCCAAACACAAAGTACAAGCATCACTACACGATAAAAATGTCTTTAGAATTGCGACCGTTGGTTCCAGTAATGTAAACATAGAAATTCCAGTCATAACATAACGTTGAAGATGTTGTACTTAAGAAGTTGACAGGAATCTGTTGAGATGAGAACGTAAATATCTTTCGAAACAAACACAGAGTCTGCATACTGTGTATCTTTGACAAATAGAAATACTTCGCACATAGGTCATAGACTGTTCCCTATACTCGGGTAGCGAAGTTACAAATATTTGCAAACTCCAATCAACACACATCGAACTTTCTCAACACAAACTTTTTCATGGAAAACGTTCATGTGCTGGTAAAGAATTTAAAGACACCTAAATCCATAAAGAGTTGAGCTGTCAGGAGGAACGGGTGCCTTTATCGTTATATGGTGTTTTCTTCCAATGTGGGAAGGAGCGGAATAAGTGCAGCTTGTAATACTCTCTACTACTTAATAAGCTCGAAAATTCCCTCGCGCACAATCGAAAACAACACACTTGCAAACATATTTAACTTATTATAAACCCTTTTTCAAACATCATTAAAAGTTCCAAAATTTTGAAAATAGGGTACAGGTTTCTTTTCCTCCGCCATGATGAAATCCTAATTTTTTTGAGGCCTAAGATTCCTCGTTCTGATTCGTATTTCAAATATAGAAACAATTAAACAAGGGAAATTTCGTCCAGAAAGGTGTTACCTTGGCAATGCATCGTCGATGTCTGCATTTGGCTCGCTTATGTGGAAAATTCCTAGATCATATTTTATTCCTACTATGCACTTTTGTGTCACTCCCACTTTGAACACTGCTCAAATTGCAGAGAAATTACTCATAGAAGGGAGCGAGAAGCACGGTGGTAAGGATACTGAGCAACACGCGACGGTCCAGCTTACCAAAGCGCTGGTTCAGTCTCACATCGGGCCACCCAGTTCTCCAATCCAACAGGGTCGGTAAAGCAGTAATAAACATATATGGAGTAAATTCAATCCATCTAATCCATGTGGGAACACCCTAGTACGGCTATCCGAGGACTCCAGAAAGAATGGACTTGACCAGCAACGACATCCGCGCCACACATATAAGTTCGAAGACCTTCGTCGATAATAAATTCGCGGAAAAAAAATCGGATGCCAGAACTGCTGGGATCCTCGCAGTAGAAGTGATAGCGGGTCATGTAAAATGAAAAGAATGAAGAAATAATAACAACAAGACAATAATAATAGTAATAACAATAATAATAGTAATTCCCAAGACCGACTTTCTGTTAACCTCGGCATTGATTGATAATTCAATGTTTTATTTCAACAAGCAGACACGAGGTTGTTATTATAGAATTTATTGGAATACAATAGCTGACGTTTCGGCGGGTTTCTCCTTCTCCAGAGGTTTATTTCTTGTAAAGTTAGTTTGTGGATAGCAGCCGCACAGAGTACTACATGGGCGGCTCTAAAGAAGGCGAAACCGCCGAAACGTCAGCTACTATATTCAAATAAATTCTATAATAACAACCTCGTGTATGCTTATTGAAATAAAACATCGAATAATAATAGTACAATGGTGAAATTTTGGTTATGAAATTTTTGTACAGCTCATGAAAAAATTGGAGAATAATAGTAACAATAATAATAATGTGGTGGCGAACATGTTTGCCTCCACAAAGGGTAATAGCGAGTTCGATTCCCACCGCAGATACCTGCAGTCCAAAATTTCGCAAATATCTCAGCATCGTTATAGTAACAACAATAATAATTCTGCAACAAAGATATTTTCTTCCTACGAACTGTTTTTGTTGAGCTAACACTAAGTCGGACAATCGAATGGTTACGAAAACCACGAATTTTTTCTCACTAATTAAATGGGAACATATGAGGTTTAACAGAGAAGCCACACAGGATCACTCGGTATTCATACCGGAATATCATTACACTTCATACTCATTAACACCCCATAACATAAATGTTTTGCTTCGTAAGTCAGTGTTTCAGTACCCCCGTCCTGGTAAACAAACAATAGGTTTATATAGTGACGCCGAGTTTATTTATACAACTATATCATCAATTGCTAAAAATAGTTTCTTTTCTACATTCAATTTTAGCATTATTTTAACTCTGCTATCAAGAAAACCAATCACAGTGGATGACAACAAATCAGGAACCGTTCTGTGTAAAAGAACACTGGCTAGTGAGATCACTTCATCCTAAAGCGCTCCAAGATCTCACCGAGACCCGGTTTTCAAAGTGGACGGAAACGTCGGTAACAACAAAAGTTTTTGCCTCTCGAAAACTCAACATTAGAATATATTCCGGGGATAATTCCAGAAAAATTGCGGAAGAGCTCTGAGGTAATCCTCGATCACTCGATAGAAAGATAGCCATAGAAAATTTAAACACTGGACAGGATTTTGCACAGTTCTTTTCATAACGTCAGGATAACTGAATGAACTTGTAATCAACGTTGAAGAATGTTGCGAGCAAACCATTCAGAAAAGTACTAACACAAATATTATGAGCGGATTAATGAAATCTGCTGCCCTTTGTTCATCATAGTGAAGTGGAGAGAAATCTCCTAAACAAACATCACAGGACACACCTACATAAAGTCAAACAGTTAATTAACACTTGACGTTAAGTATTCCCAGAAGCTTCAGCTGAGCAAAAGTTTGCAAGATGGCGCCGTAGGGGCGCCATTTCCGTCACTAGACGAGCAAACATACTTCAGTAAACACCAGCAAAGTGAAAATAGGTGAAGGAAATGTAACAGAAAATAAATCCACTTAACGTAAGGGAAAATAAGAAAGGGATTAAAAAAGGTCGTCTTGTAGAAGTCACTAAGCGATATGATCAAGATATAAACAACTAAAACGCACTAGTAAACGTAGTAAGCTCAACCTTTAACGAAAAGTTAGTCCCATGTTCAACCCTTTGGCGATGAAACTGACTTATCGATATCTACCAATAATTTCTCGATAATTACAACAGTTAAGAATCAAACAATTTAACAGGGTAGAAATATTTTCTCCAAAATGTTATTTAATTTCAACGCGTTGGGAGATATCATGTCTTCGGGAAAGAATACCCGATTGGTCAATGGTGTTATTGTTCGAAGTATGAGTCTATTCGAAAAAAAAAAGGCGAAAAAAAAACGCTCCATGTGCTCCAAAAGAAGGAATAACTATTTCATCTCAGTAGGATTTTAAAAATTTTCATATTATTCATAAAAATTCATTAGATTTCACCGAGTTTTTCATCAATTAATAACGTTCACTACTAATGCACGTCTGTTCAACACATAACACCCCACGTTCAATCTGTGCTATGCATGCGTAGGAGAGCAAATTGGACGAAATGCATTAAACCCTACGCAATGCAATTTCATGGTTTATTTTGCCATATAGGGCTTTCTATCACACTTTTCATTTTCAATTCATGGTTGGTCCGACATAGATGGCGCCCAGGTGTGGCCATTAAGTGCTACTCTCTATAGCTAAAAATTTGCAAGAACGTTTTTCCAGACGTTGTTCATTTCGTGACGATGTACTATAGTTGTTGAAGAGAGTACACAACATAGACAATATTGAGGGTTAAGATAGCAGAGAAGTGTTTTCTCCGTTACCCTTAAACTATATAAAGTTCAAAATTTAGAGAGTTGTTTTGCTCCCATGAAGTGTCCTCAATGAGTTAACATGGGGCTGTCGACAAGTACTTTTGATTCTCGACAGCTGAGGTTTCGGTGACTTGGTCTTTTTCAGAACTTGCACACATTGCTCATACTGTTTTATTTGATGAATATTCCACAGTCTTAATGGAAAGTCAATACATAAATCAAGTCCTAACCTGTCAACAAATACTAACCGTTCTTGTTCTCTAAACACTAAGAGCACTCTTTAAGTTGTTCGCAAAAATGATGAACGACACACATTCTTATTGAAAAAGTAATGTGAGAGATGGACCAAGCCACGCGCTCGTCCTTCTCATTCATTTTTAGATCTTAAAAGTTTTCAGAATCACTGGAGTTTTGCGCGTTGATTTTCTCGGTTTTTGCCAAAAGATCGTGACTACAACTACAAAAAACCACATCACCATTGTGATTTTGGGTCCTGTGCATCATTCTTCTTGGTCGCATTTTAAGCCTTCCACTTAGGTGTTGTTTTATGTGGATACAAAATAGTCTACTCCTTTCACCACTACCACTTTCACAATCGCCGCATCTCTGATAGCAGATCAGTAAATTGCACTTGAAGTCATGCAATCCCTGTCCCTTCCATTAGGTTAACCGCGCAATCCTTTGTTGTAAATAAATGGACATATAAGTGGCGGTAGCAGTATATGGAGTGTGTGGTAGCAATTAAATAACTGCCGCAGAACTCTATAGCCATTCCTTTCTACACAACTCTTGGTAGTGGTGCTTATTTCGTAGAAGACAAATGGTAGTTTAAAAAGGAACCTCATTTAAGCTAGATATATATTACGAGATTTGACCTTCCCTTTAGACCCAACCAACTTGGCTGCTGTTTCGTAGCTGCTGGAGATAGTTTTTGTCGTGCAAAGCGTATCTTCCCCAATTCTTTCCATGTTGACACACCTGTACTATTCGGTGCATGATTCTGATAAGTGCTTTTGTAACGCTGCAAAAACAAGCCTGCAGACCTGATGATCTGCTCGGGAAGTTTTCCGTTTTTTCTCTAGATACCAACGCGATGGTTTTTGTTAGGATCCCTGACCAAGTCATGATCTCAACAACAGTTATCAGTTTAGTAACACCTCTCCCACTTCAAAAAATCGTGCACAAGCTTGATCACTAAAACTGAGTAACATGTCCAGTTATAGAGGGATCGTTGCCGATGTACACCAAAATCCTGTGATTTTAAACCAAATGATCACAAACTGAGAAGCTTAATGCAGCGTTTGTGCCTCTTATTTGGCACACATACGCAAAACCTGTCATCAGTCCAAGCGGTACAACGGGTTCGTCAATATGCAACACAAATCAGCAAGAATGTATATCTAGGCCCACCTCTATTTCTCCGATAAAACAACTAGATATGACCAACAAGACAGGTTATGTAAGATTAGATCAATAATAGAACAAATTAGTAGTCAATGGGAGCGTGTGGCGTAGTGGTGGGAGGAGTCCTGCAACAGACAAGTGGGGTCGATCCCCGCGCTCAAGGCCCACCAAGCCTTTCATACCTCTGGGGCCGGCAAATTGACACCAGATTTGTCTGGAAGGATAGCAGCACTGGCTCGATACATCGGTAGACTACGGCGAGTTATTGTAAAGGCCAGATATGCATTCAATCACCTCCAAATAATGCTTAATGAAATCGAATGCATGGAGCATCCGTCAGGGATTGAACAACGTCGGGAGCTTTATCCTTTATCCTTTTTATTAGTAGTCATTGCGGCAGAATATACATCCTCGATTTTCAGTGTATCTCTTAGCATAGTATGGAATGGAATAGGAGAGCATGAAAGAGCAGGACTGGAGCTTTAATAATCACTCAACTGTGACAGTTTAATAAATCTCATCTTTAGGCAGATACCGATGCGAAAACTTCTCATTTCACGTAACAGATCCTTCTATATTGCATTTTTGTTCGAATCGTTCAAAACCACCTTCCAAATGTCAGCTATAAAAAATTCATAATGATTTATTTATTCACTATCACTGAGGAACTAGTGATACTGAAGTAAGATATTACTAAATCACAAAGGGTACCATATTGCCCTCAACATCCCGCCGAAACGTCAGCTTGTACGTAAATAAAGAAATAAAATAACACCTCGTGTTTGCTGAACAGAAGTAAAAAGAATTATAGAATAAGTTTTGCTAATCTAGTCTGTCCTACTAGTCTGTCAAGCCCTCATCCAAGACCTCTAGTTACTGCAAAAATTACAGAAGTTATAGAAAATTAGCATTGTCCATTATGTGAGATATCTAAGGTTCCATTTTTGGTTGGTAATTGACTATTATTTCACTTTCAATTGTTATAATCAATCAACGTTATCGCACGAAAAGAGCAGATATAAAGAATACAAGAAAAGACTACAGAAATACAGCCACAAGGATGCTAAGACATGAGCAAAACTCGAAACCTCTGTTGGGCTCAGAAGGCGCGATTACTCTTTTCGGGCGCTGACGCGCTACTCTTGCACCAACCGAGGCCTTTGCTTTGTCTTCTCTTAGCCAGTTCTTTTTCTAGCAGGGCTGTCAGCAGTCATCTGCCAATGGCAACGATATGGGAGCGCAAACCGGCATTGAACCCAGTTCTATAGTAGATATTAATTCGTCGTTTTCTCTTTCAGCAATCGCGAGGTTGTCAAACAGCATACGTTTACTTCCATACAAGAACACACATACAACACAATCGTAGCTGACGTTTCAGCAAAAACGCCTTCTTCAGAGCCGCTTTTTTCATCTGTCTTCCACCGAGGAAGAACAGCCGCTCAGGGTTGCATATGGCTGCCGCCTCCTATGGCTTTTTTTTACAGTAAAGCACGAGGTCAAATACAACCGCAGGGATGTTAGCAATCCACCACATCAATCCGCACCTTTTTTCCTTGACTTTCTGCCAATTCCACTGAAGAGTGAATGCTAATAGCTTCAATAGAGTAGAAACATGGCTATGAGAAAGGCAAAGTTAGGCCCCTGGTTGGTTTGGTGTACTGTATGTATGCCTTCGGAAAAGATAATCATGGGTTCGAATCCAAATTGCGGTTCTGAGTTCTGCTCATATCTCAGCATCTTTGTAGTTGTATGATAAAGGAATAGGAAGACAACAAAGGTTAAGCATAGTGATTTCATCATAAATAATTTGCAAAACACTTCCAGATGCTAATAGCAATGTGGTTTAACGATCGATCATACGTTAAGTAAATGTATCACATGTATATACCTAATGTGAGAGGTCAAAATATCTTCTACAATTCTCTCAATCAAACCCCGAAGTTGCCCGGTTACCCATTACCCATTACGCGCCGGCAGCGAATGGCAGGTGAGCCTGTAACTTATAAGAATAGGTTCCATCTTGCGCGGCAACTATGCGAAATTAAGCGTTAGGCGTTATATGCTAAATTTAAAAGGTGCATTTGTTTCCGGGAAAGTATGAACTGCATACGACTCGTATCGTCATGATAGCGATGAAGTTTATCCGGTTCCATTAAAGAATATCACTCTTTTATAGATGAGAGGAATTAAATAACTGAGGCTTTAAAATATAACATCCCAGTTTTGCGCTTATACGAAATAAAATGAAATGTTATTAATGGTCCATTTGAAAAAACACTTAAAGTGGGAAATATCCAAAAAGTTTTGATGAAATGAGTACATCTCTATTAAGAAGATTTAAAGATTAAAATTCAATGACAAGTGTGTTCTCTTCATACAAGAAACATTTTATTTTAAATGATGCTAAACTATTCGAGTTTTAAAATCTCACCGGAAAATGAACAAAAAGTACCATTAAGGTATGTTTATGAAAATCAATCACCTGTCCGTAAGAGACCTCGAACTCACTGCATCCACCACCACATGTACGTTCTTTCCCTTCTCAAGAAGATCAAATGTGGTTTGAAGCACGCATGCATGGGCTTCAATTCCAACCAGTACTATGTTCTCGGCAGCATTTAGCATGGAATCTAACTCCGGTACACACATCGAAAACTGAAAGTAAGACGGCCTTAACAATGAAATGACAAAATGGAACCTACGTTAAGTATTTCATACAATGGAATTACATAGTACTAGGCATTCCTTCGCAGACTCTGAAAGGAAACTTTAGCTAGCAACTAAAACCGACAAAATACTAAATAAATGATAAAGCTCTTGGCGTTGCTCAATCCCTGAGGGATGCGCCATGCATTCGACTTCTTTAAGCATCGTTGGAGGAGACTGAATGCATATCTGGCCTTTACAGTGACTCGCGGTGACCTACCAGTGCTCCGGCCAGACAAGTCTGGCACCATGTTTCCGACCCCGAAGGGATGGAAGGCTAGGTGAGCCACGGGCGCGGAGATCGATCCCATGTGTGTTTGAAGCGCGCCTCCGACCAGTGCACCACACACGCTCATTTCCGGCATACGTACGGACAGTTATGCCAAAAAATGAGATATTATATAGAATAATTAAACTTGAAAACTTGCCATTCCTACGTGACGTAAGATTAGAAAACTTCAGAAAAGTTTGAGACCATCACAAATCAGTAAACAAAATATTTCTGCCACAGCGGAAAATGCTGTCATAGAAGCTCGTCTTACTTTGGTTTTCTCGTACTTCCTGATATCATCAAGTCCCAATTCAGGAGTGGTCCGTCCAAGTCCTTTCGGGTACTGTTCGGTGACGACAATGGGTATCTCAAGAATCCTAGCCGCGTCGACCAACCGTTTCGCTGTCTGTACGATGGCGGGAAAGAATTTTACTGTCTTGCTGAATGAAAAACACTAACAACATCGACAGTTCTTAGAAATTTTTAACACAAAACACAACCACAGCTGCTCATAACCTACCATCCCGGCTATAACTTGACATACGAGAAGACGCTTCTAAGCTACAGAATAAAATAAAGCCAACACTAGAATACATCATCGTAGACTTCATAGTTCGTAGTCCCCAATTAGCTCAACTTCTAAATCACTCTGTTGCAAAATAAACTTAATGCTCTCTCTAAAGACCATTAAGCCTATGTTTCAGTTGGAGCGCTTTCGTAAATCTCTGGAAACCACTTGCTGAAATTCACTTCACCACACCTCCCAAAGAATTCACCGATCTCACAGGTATTCTTCAACCGCAGGATTGCTCCAAGTCCAACAACGACAAGTCTTGGATAGGTACTTCTTCTTAACATTAGTTTACAACTAACTGTCCAAACCGACTTTCTATGTCCATTTTGAATGCCATTATAGTGATCAATACTCCAGAATCATGACTAGTTAATTAACAGATATTCTTTTAGCCGAATGTAGAATGGCTTCATCCCCGAATATTTCCACTAAGGTGCAGATAACTACATGGTTGTTGAAGTTCTTGGTCACCTATCATTCCGTGCTCTTGCCGATTTCATCACAAACGAATAACAACCCCACTTGAAACATTAACAAATTCGTAAACGCAGAATAATCCCTTCGAACATTAAAACACCTATGCACCTATAAGAGGGAAGTGAAGCGTCAATTGACCACTTCTACCTACCAGTCGTCTAGGACGAAGCAAATGTTGTAGTACGCTGACAAAGAAGCGTAACTACAGAATGTTTTAGTTCTTTACAGAAATACAAAATATACTTCGGTACAGAAGCTAGAAATTTCGTCCTTCTTCCCCAGCTTGTGAAAAATTTCTGTGCTATAGATGACATCACGTAGATTCTGAAATATCTTGTTCACTGGGAGGAAACAGCCCACGCTCAGTAAATGATACGACACTTTCCTACCGCGTCTGGAGATAAGCTTCGCTCTTTGTTATATGGCAGTTCCTAACCCGTAACGGACATACTGTTCCTGATGAGAAGTTTACTAGCTAAAATATCTAAGAAGGTAAATTATAAGCAAAACTAAAGGAAATCTCGAGCATTACCTGAACCGCTCTTGCATGTCACAAACAAACAATGCCGTATTCGTCTGGCTTAGACGTCCGATCACTCGAGATACCATTGTATTACTGGAAGTGAAATGAATAACCCCAAGTTAGAGTACATAGACCTCATTAAAGAGGACCATGACGAAGCGAACATGAAAAAAAAATTGAACAACGATCATACATAGATAGCCATAATTTCAAGTCATGGATAACTCATCCCCTCATAGCAATTGCATAGGAAAGCAATTCCTTACGCAGTAATAGATGAAGAAAAGTTGGCAGAAAAAATCCTGGACCACAGACTTCTTGAATATAGTGACTGTTAATAATGTCTAAAATTTCTCGTCGGTTCACCACCAAACCCTCATAATCCTGCATAGTAATCCAATCCCAGGTATTAGTTAAACCTTTGTTAACTAGGAACGTTCACTCAGCGGTTCAATCATCGGCACTAGTTAGAAACTTCTATTTAGTATCTTTCATTAACCACACCGACGGGTAGAAAAAAAATCATCAGACTGCTCATCCAAGAAAAACTGACGATGCTACTTTTAACAAATATTTTTGGAACTGCTATTCTCGACGTCTAGAAGACCATGTCTCATCGCCCCTGTATATAAAAATGAAAGTAAGATTCCAGCTAATAATCTTCAACGTCGACTGTTGACTTGCACGAAGATGCTATACCTTACAAAGAATTGGAATACTGTCAACCACAATTCTTTGTAAGAAACAATGACGTACGACCCCAAACCCACGGTTAACAGAAAGACAAGGAATGCAGTAACCATCCCACTTGACTTAAATTAGTACTAAGTAAAATCTGCAGAATAAGCTGTTTCGGCGGACTTCGCCTTCCTCAGAGCGGCATACCGCATATCATACCTGACATACCCAGTGGAATCCTCATAAAAAGCCGCTCTGAGGAAGGCGAAATCCGCAGGAACGTCAGCTTATTCGTGATTAAAGAATAAAAATAACACCTCGCGTTTGCTCAACAAGAATAAGAAGAATTACTTGATCAATGCCGAGGTTAATAGAACGTCGGTCATGGGAGAATCTCTAGAAGTCCTAATGAACTTTACTGAGCTGTTCACCCTTTTTATTCAAACTTCCTTCTTACAGCGTAACACTGACGGCCATTATAGTTAAACGTGGTCCACGAGAATACCGCGTCATTATTTCATATGGGCCCTTCTCCATGGATTTCTTCTAAAAGTTCGTGGTCAATAACAATTCAGGAGTTGCATTGAATGTACCATTTCAATCTACATGGACATCTTTCCCAATTATTCAACTATAAGTTTTTAACCACTATGATGCTGAGATATTTTCAAAACTTGGGCTCCAAACTAGATTCGAACCCAAGGCTGTCCTTTTCGGGGCTCACCTGTCACCCACTGAGCCATTGAGGTCCCTGCTTTACCTTTCCCTCAGCCAATTTTCTATCTAACCGTGCTATCAGCAACCACCCGTCAATTGGAGAATCTAACCTTTCAATCGAATTCTTAAGAACATAATTTCCACACTTAGGCAGAAAACCAGCAAAATACAACAAAAGGAACTCGAAACATGATCTTCATGATGATGTAATATCCTTTTCACTGTGTGAAGTGCTAGAAATCCCTGCCATTCGGGCCAAACGCGAGTTTGTTCGTCGAAAACTGTACGAACGAAAGAACTTTTAGGATATTCAAGGTGAGTATACCGTTACAATTTAGTCACAATATAGTATATATTTATTTCAATCTGACCGAGGTCTTAAGATAGAATTTAATGTACAAATATGTATAAATTACAAATATCAGTCGTACAATGAACGTATATCAATTACAAACAATAAAAGCAGAGTAGGCCAGATCAGAACAGGATATTCACAATCTAAAATATGTTCCTGGAAATAAACGAAAATGGCCAACATTCGTATGATACAAATTAACTGAGTACGCAATTATGTAAAAATGAGCAACTGTATTCCTATTCGCAGTACATAAGTAAACCTCCGTCATATACGGATCTGCTTTCCTAGATCCAGACCCAGATGCAGATACCAGATCTGCTTCACAGCTAGTTTAGTAGCATACCCCACCATTAAATATGCCAAAATATCACAAAGTATTCAAACGAAAAGTCGTAACTTCTTTGTTTCTAAGACACATTGGTCAGAATGCTTTCAAAACTAATTCATTCCTATTGTCATAGAGACTCTATCCTAGACGAAAGCAATATACAACGCTTAGTACTGAAATAATAAGAAGAATAATCTGAAAAGTACAGTGAGAACAGATGCGTAGCATTCAAAGAATAAGTAGAAGCGAAGGACAACCGTATTAGAACCTGTACATGATCTGGTTAGCAGTTGAAAGCAAAAAAAAATATAAAGCAGAAAAGTACTGCAATCAACAACCAGTAAGCAATCAAACTTGTGAAATTTGTTCAGAAGATTGTACTGGAGCTGAAAAAAGTTCATAAAAAAGGAATTTATCATAAATAGGAAATCAAGGTCTTCCGAATATAAGAACCACTATATTTCAGAAAACAACTAACCTCCGTTCAACGGATCATCTTCCTCACCCTTCCGCAAACCCATAGGTGTTCTATGAACATAAATTGGACGATTTAAAGAATTTTTAAGCGAAAAATATGGTGTGATGGAATCGCAAAGCAATCCATTACACACAGATGATGTTTTGGAGGCGACAATGTGCAACTGTGCAGGATGAGGTGGACGTCTAAAAGCAACAATGAAACAGTAACATTAAGACATATCGGTGGGAATCGTACGAAGAAATTAATGCAACCACAAAAAACAGCTTAAAAATAAAAAAAAATTAAGGTAAACATGTTGCTCACTTACCTATTAACTAAAATGGGATGAACGTTAGTGATTTTTGTTGACTGAGAAGATACAGGAAATGGCTGCTTGTTTAATGAGTCTGAAATCAAAAACAGAAAACCCTCGAGACAGAAAGCACCAGAGTGCTACTAAATGACCAGATTTAACACATAATTGTTTAAACCGCAACTGTGAAAATTGTCCCCAAAACCATGAACCTCTAAAAAAGGAGCGAAGTGGAGCAGCAGGACAAGCTCATACAAAGAATAAAAAACTGAAATAACCATAACGATGCAGAGATATTTTCAAAACTCCAGACCATTGGTGTTGGTGGGGACCGAACACGCTGTTACCCTTCCTCGGAGCTAACGTGTTCAAAAAGAGAAGGGAGAGACGAAGGACTCTAATGGTGTGGTGGCCAACGCGTTAGCCCCCGGAAAGGGTGATAGCGTGTTCAGTCCCACAGCAGATATCTGCGGTCCGGAATTTTGCAAATACTTCAGCATCATTATGGTTATCTTTCACATATTACCCTGCCATTAAAAAGTAGTCATCAGTAAATAAAAAGCGACAACATTGTAACGGAAATAACGCAACTAAGATGTGAACTGTAAAAAATGAAACGATTAACAAGCAATACCTATTTTTTGATGAACACTCCACGTTTTCAAATCAGATTCAAATCAACACATCTGAAAGAAAAGCATCACTGCACAACACAATACCAACAACAACACGAAGCTATTCATATGCACTATAAAAAATATCAAATACATTCCTTCTTTTCGTCACTCTCATAATCACAAGGACCAAAACCACATGCTGACCACACAATCAACATCACAAGTGCACATTAAAACTATAATTATGTATTTAGCCAATGCCCAGAAAAAAACTGATAAGATCTTAAAAAACAAAGTTGTCGTTGAAACCTTCTCCTAAGAATGCACCTCTCCCAGATGCTTCGAAATTATACGTTTTCGGAATAAACAAGTTTGTATCTTGTTGGCAAAGAAGACTCTAACAGTTGTTTAGAATTGCCGTTCAAAATCTATCATTGTCTGGAAGTCAGCGTAATATTAATTATGACACTATATCGCACCCAGAGTAACTTCAAACTTACACATACCAAAGAAAAATTACTAGTGAGAAAATATTGCTTAAAGTTGATAATAAAGCTAGTTGCGATACATTCATGAGCCCTTCTGAATAGTTTTAATTGATAAAAAGAAAACCAAAGACAAGAAAGAGAGACAAATGTGGGCGTAGTCATAAAGCCTACCCTTTATTCGTCTAAGATTGACATCAAATGCAATAAATCTGTAAAAACTGTCCAATTGTATAACATTTCAAAAATGTGATGAATAATCGCATAAAAAGCGGGAAGGATGGTAAGATAATTTTTCCTCGAAATAAAATGCACTAACTTATCTTCAGTCATTTAAAACCTACTGTAATAAGCTTCCTACATCTTGAAATGTAAAATATAGAGAATTAAAATAACTTGTTGGGATGAGGTATAGAAAATCTATTGAAAAACCTAACGTACCAGCACCGTAGAAACTGGTCACTGAACTGGATTCCTTGCTCAAGTCTAACGGTTCCTGCTTCAATGAAGGCGATCGTTGGATGCTCGGAGATGAGTGCTGACGTGAAGATACTCGCGGTACATTTCGATGTAATGTTTTTGTGGATGAAGACAACACTGGTGACGGCGTTGAAGGAATACCTGTATATTAAGTTTCAAATTAATAAAATCTCTCCCAAAACCAAGAATTTTAAAACACTTAAATCACTGAATAGACAAAAACCTTTGGATTTGCTAGTTTGCACCAGGCCAAGCATTTTTTGAACGGCATGAGGAGAGTCTACACCAAACATCCCACCGCCCTTTAAGCGACGCTGATCCGTGGAAATCGATTCTGCTGATTGCGAGGATAATGAGGAAGGAGAAGGACTTGGTGCACGACGTACGCGAGACCCTTAAACGTGTTTCATTCATATAAGTTCAACGTTTCACAATCCATCAAATTAAAGGAACTTGCCAAGTTGCTGCGGCTCAATTGTGTAACTAAGTCGGTCCAAATCTGCCTCTGTGTCCACTACTTGCAAATTATCCAAGTACGCCTTTACTTTGCGAACCATTAGGGCTTGTTCGTAAACCTATGAATGGAAAGAGTTCACAAGAAATTATAAAAATCCCGGAATAAACTAAAGTAAAAATAAGAGTTTCCTGGCAGCATATGCAGACCTCAAAAGCAAAACTCTACCTTTTTCCTTGGTTGAACAACACGGCCACCTTTCCTCATTGTAGCGACATTTCCTGCTTCAAAAGTGTTCATGTGCAACAGGGCATCACTGATTGTTCTACCACTCTAAAATTTTGATAACAATCTTATTCAAGAAAAATGTAGTGAGACGCTTTGACATTTTTATGGTATCCACTCAAGTCACAAAATCAGCGTTTGCGCTGATTACTGAACAACACAGTAGAGTTGCGACAATGATATACGACATTAAAGGATAAAACCGAAAAAGCGTTCAAAGAAGTGTTGACGTCCGACCGCACAGCAGACGTAAGAGATGAGTCGCGTAAAAAAATTTTGTTCGTCTTCGTAAGTACTCCGGCGATTTCCTTATTTACTGTACCGAAATAAAAAAAAATTTTTTGCCAATGATGACTGTACTAAGATGTTTCTGAGTAGGTTTCTGTTCTGAGTCCATGCGAAGAAGACGTGAGCGCTGTCTCAAAGAGCAATTTTAGAAAAGTACTTTCTTAGGGATTCAATGAAGACCATAAATACTTAACAAAAACAGGATTACCAAAAATGACTTCACAAACACTCACCCTTTCTGCCATACTAGATATCTCATATGGGGCGCTGCTGAGCTTTGTCACTGTTCGAACTGACTTTGCAATAATACGCAGCTTCTCAAAGTTCACCAGCTTACCGCAATAAGTTGGGTTGCCTTCATGGGAGAACGTCAAGTCTTTTTTGATCACTGGATAAATTGGAACTACCTGAAGGACAACTTGAACACATATCCAGTAATAAGAAGAATCAATTAAAAACATTATGAACCGGTGGTTCCTGCGAAACTTCGGCCAAATGCTGACGGTATTTAGACATATTCCGTGAAGGGTCTACTAACTGCTGAATGTCTTCCAGCATTCTTACATACTTTCTGCAATCAGTATGATTAATAGAGCAGTTGATGTAAAAAAAATTACCACAATCTTACCCAGGAACTCTCTCCCAGGTAGAATGTAGTCGACGAACAGCTGGCTTATCCAAACCACTCATGATAGCAAACATTGAGTTGAAGTTACGCAACTCTCGACAGTATCTGAAACAATCGATAAAAGGAAATTCTTGCACATTCCACAAAACTACTGGCTTGTGAATTCACCTAGCGATTTTAATGAACTTTTTGATGAGTTTCGCACGTTTCTGGATATTTCGCTCAGAACACACCTCAGTTGCAACCCACCACATTTCACGATTGAATATCCGCTCGAATTCCTCCAAACGAGGTGAGCCGTACCTTTAAGTGTAAACATAATGGAAATCAGTAGCAATTTAAAACGAAAGATTTCCCCACCTTGATTCCAACTTAAACACGTTGTCAATGTACTCAGTGGGTTCAATTGAAGCAAAAACAGCAAAATCTTGTAGAGTAAGTTGCGCTGCCACAACCTAAACGTCAAGTAACAGAAACTCATTAGAACAAAACTTATCGAATCTTACTTGAGCATTGAGTCCAAGTAACTGCGCCTGAGAGTCTCTAATGATTTCAGGCGCGAGTTCATCCGGAACAAGAGGTTCGGAGCGATTGTTATTCTTCAGGTAATACCTGTTATGTAATGCGAGAGAATTACTATGAAAAAAAAACACTACAAACCGATGCAATACTTTCAGAAACCTAAATGAGAAACCACCGAGGCAGACGAACCTGCTATTTAAGGCTATGCGCTCAGCCAAGTTTTCGATTTGCGGTGGCAGGCGTCGTTGTTTTATAACGCCGTCTTCAGTGACAGTGCATTCGCATAAAGACCATTCTAGACTACCTTCAGCTGTCATGTTAAATTCCTGACAAAAAAAAAAGCGACAATTAACTCCAAAACGTTGGTAAATCTCACAGTGACATTTTGCATCATTAAACCCAGCAATCTCAGGACGAGCTACTGTCACCTAACAAAGCTCGTTCGTTGGATTGTTCATTGCTCAGGAAGAATGGATTAGGGTACTGTATGCGGTTGCAGCCTCGTTTCTCGGCGAAACTACATTGCCTTAACATTTCTGGTACTTTAACAAGAAGAATGAAAAAGGAGAAATAGCTCGTTGCACTCATCAACCCACCCACGAAACCGCTGACAAGTTCATGTAGTGCGCATTGTATGGAGATGAATGTAAATCTCATCAATTCAGCTAGCATGAGGCAGAGATCCCCCATAACATTCTACACCTAACAAAAATGACACCCAGGTTACTGAAATTTTGGCAACCCTAATGGCATACATAGCTGACTTGTAATAAAACGGTTAACTTTTTCAAATAAAATAGCAGGATTTCTAACAAATTGTACGAAAATGGATGTGAGAGTTTACAGTGAAAGTTATTTTAACAAATAAATATAGTTGCGAACTGGTTTGATCTTGTAAGGGTGAGAACCTAAATTCAGCCATAAACTCGACATCGCCCTCAATTCCACTAGTTGGAAAGAAAACCATTAGAATCAGCTAAGGCCTGCAATAAAACCTATTTTCTTATTCTAGCAACACAATCTTGTGGTTTTATGGAACCCAAAGCAACGCATTTTTTTTTCTAATTTTTTCTTTTTGCGCCAAGGTTCGTATTTCAACAACGGCAAAGCAAATAAACCAGGGAGAATGCTCCAGCCAGACATGATGGCGTCGCCTAAGCTTTCCATGATGTTAGTGCCAAGCGCGCTTAAGCCAAAAATTTAAAACATCCAAAATTGTTTAACTCTTGGAAAAGTTGAATTAATAAAAAAAACCTATGGTTGCATTAAAAACAGAAATTCTGAAGATGCATGAAGCTGTATATATACACATATATGCCAAATATATGCATACATACAAATATTTCAAGTATCTGCATGAAAATTATACCTTTTTCCGAGATATACGTATATGCATGTATATATATATATACATGCATATATATATATATGTATATATATATGCATAAGCCTCCAGAAGGATAGAATATAGTCTACTTTTCGCAGGCTTCTGGGGCTTTCAGCTGTTTAAGCGCCTAAGCTAGCAAAAAATACGCTTAATTTGAGTAAAAACTAGTTGACGGTCACTATGCGTTAAGAATCATTGTTGTCAACAAGTTGAGAAGAATGATATATATTCTTATGAAATATCCTTATTTAGCTGACGCGAGGTTGATACAGATGCTTCTACTGTTGTTGTTCTTCGATGGTTGACGTCGACTGCTGCTGTTGTAGTTCGATTACTGACGTACAACAACGATAAGAACATCTAATATCAGCCTCACGTCTGCTGAGAAAAAGCAGTTTGTAGGAAAGTGTATATAGATATATCGATTACTAATTTGAGGAGTACAGAAAGCTGTTCTTTTGAGTTATTAAAAGGAGATAGGCTCACGTGTCAAGTACGTCAATTTTCTCTTAAGACATGGCCAATGTCTCATATGAACAAACCTGCAACGCCAACTGAACAACATTTTGCGCCGTTGTTTCCTTATATACGGCAAGATATTTGAACGTTTGATCACTCCTGAAACCGAAACTTTCCTTCCTTTTCGTTGCGTTTATTCGGATTTTTCTTCAGCACAAGCGCATAGATATAAACTCACCTGTATATTTTAAGAACGTGTTCTGGGCATTCGCTTTTGATAGGTTCATAATACTGCGATAGGGAAGTAATATCAGGGTTCGACCTACTAGGTCGTAGATAGGATGACGTTTTATGGGTCTCGTCAGTGGTGTCTTCGATATCTTTAGATGACTTCAATATCGTCATTAACTTGTCCATCATGCTAGTTTTATTCACTACAAGAAAATAGACTAACAAATGTGCCAATAAATATTTAAATTTTACACTGCCAAAAAGTAACTTCATATGATAGATTTTTTTTCACAAATATTGGTGATATAATGTGTGCAATGTCAAGTAACAAATTCTCACCTCCAATTTTCACCGCTTTAGTTGATTTAACAGGAATAACATGAGGCACGTTAGAACGATTCTGTGATAACACTCCAGCAAGAGTTTTGCTTTTAGATGATACTTTAGCACTGTCTCGTTCCGCTTTTCCCAGTAACTCCTTGAATCCAAGAATGTTGCTCTTCAAATTAACTGTGAGCGAGGTTTGATCCTGTAATAAGAAGGCCTGTCAATATTTCCAAAACCGCTACTTAAATTGAAGGTTAACATACATACTCTAATAATCTCCTGTGCTTTTGCTAACGATAAATATTTCATGGTTTGTCCGTTGATGTCTAAAATCTCATCGCCCCGTTTCAATCCATATCGCTCAGCCGGAGAATCCGCTTGGACCTGGGATAGATACCTACTGTTCCTAATTCTGAGAAAACAGAAGAATAGACGCCAAAAATTAGGAAGAAAATGTTGAAGAATTGGAAGTGTCAGAACAAAAAATAAGACCTACTTCACTAACAAAGATACCGCAGCCACTTTCTTTCCCTCCTTGTACGGAAAAGTGCAAAGGATCATCCTGAAAATGTGAAAGCTACCTGAGAAAAATATAAAAGAAACTCCAACATACCTTACTGGCTCTTGAGTAAACTATCGTTCTTGGTCTTGATTTCACAGAACAAGCTATATTGAGTAAACTCTGTTGACTGTGCATACCATCACGCTCTAAGGCGCCTTCAAATCTGGAACAAACTTAAAATCTTCAATATTCGACGGGCAATCTTGGTGCAGCTACCTTTCTAGAAGTTTCGCCATCTCATCGTTTGTTTCGAAATCGTTATAGTGGTTATTTACCCATAACAGGACTATACGAGCAATCTAGAAATAGCTGCAAACTTTCGAGGAAAACATTTTGTAAAAATATAAAGGACACTGAAAAACAGAAATAAAAAGAACCTATTAAAAAAAACAAGGTACCTTATCCCTCAAGGCACCTTCTGCAAACCACATCATAAGTTTTTCAAATATCATTGTTGGATTGTGAATAAAAACTCTGTAGGTAAGAAGAAAATCGTCCACATAATGAGGATCAATGCTGTTGTCACGATCATCAATAAGATGCTGAACCAACTTGTCCGGCTAAATTAGTATAGTAAAGTCTACATATCGGTAATTATAAAGAAAACACTCCTAAGAAAGTTTAAAACTTACTTTCCCTTTAATAAGAACCAGACCAACTTGGCTTCCCACAGTTCTTCGCTCCGTTTCGGACACCACTTCGCCAGTTAGACCATCGCAGTCCTTTTCGATATGTTCACCAATTGTTGACATAATTGAGCAAAAATCCTGTAAGAATTGAATGTAAGGTACGCACCATTCTTTTCATCATCGCTTTTGCTGTGAAATAAACAATGTGAAGTTCGAATAAGTGCAATTTCAAATAATCGCACCTTATGTTCAATAAGCACAAATTCGCAATCGTCAACCATCGTGCGCATCTCACCGATATGGTACTGAACAACAGGACTTGGTTCTGCGCCGAATGAATCTCCAAGCTTGTATTCCACTCTTTCACCATTCGGCTTCACAACCTCCACAAGTCCGTTCACAATAACAGACCTAACCATGGTGACAAACATCGTACATTCTAGCTATACAAGTTGGAAACAAATAGGATAGTGGAACTAACCAAGCATCAAGCTTTTCATTGTGATGCATTACAATAGTTCCCGCATCATTGACCACAGCGAACACCATTTTCAGACACAACTGCCTTTTTATAGACATTGGAAGCGAAGCGAATGAAGACATGTGTTGCATGAAGTCCTTTAACATTATATATTAGAAACTACAAAGAAAAAAAAACTGAATAACACACCAGTAAAATCGCTAAATCTTCCGCATTTCGCTCACTGGGCTCTTTTTCAAGGCATTCGCGAACAGAATCTTTTAAGTCAACAAAGCTCTCATGAGAAGGACACGATCCATCATCATCCTCCTCTTCGGAATCTGCTCCATCCACTCCTGCACTACCACTTGCGTCATCGCCTTCGGTGGTTGTTGATGACGCAGTACTATAAGAACAAATCTTTTCTTTAAAATAACAGCTCCACTGATAGAATGTAAATGATTTACCTTTTGACACGTAACCGACGGGCTGAGAGATTAGCAGCGTTCCCTACACTGTCACTTGTTTCTCGGCGATGTTTCACACGAACTAATGTTTCTTCATCTGACACGAGACCGTTTAAGTACACCTAAAAATGAATAAATTTCTAGAAAACTATGCGAATGCGCGTAGTGGTTTTGTAGCATTGCTTCAGAAAATAATTTTCCCTTAAAAATTAAAAAATTAAAAAAAAATTAAAAATTAAAAAAAAGAAAAATAAAAAATTGACAACCTTGTTGCGACAAAAATTAGTACAATTGAGTAATTCTATGCATGAAGAAAATGTCGTGTTCCTCTTCGATTTCATCGATATCATTGATAACGTTCCGTATACATATATAAAGGATAAAGAATAAAGCTCTCGGCGTTGATCAACCCCTGAGGGATACACCATGCATTCGACTTCATTAACCATCGTTTGGAGGTGATTGAATGCATATTTGGCCTTTACAACCACTCGGGGTGGCCTACCGATGTATAAAGCCAGTGCTGCTATACTCCCAGACAAGTCTGGTACCAATTTGCCGACTCCAGAGGGATGGAAGGCTTGGTGGGCCATGGGCGCGGAGATCGATTCCACGTGTGTGTTGCAGTAACGCCTCCAACCAATGCGCTACACGCGCCCTTATACATATTATATATATATATATATATATATATATTTGAGCATTTATTTGTTTATCAATATGTAGAAATATATACATGTATGAAAAAATTAATATTCAAAAAACCAGACATTAACCTGACTCCTGTGACTTTCTGTTGCAGAAGTATAAGATGAAGTAGTTGGAATATCAACTGGGAAATCGACTGCGTACGATCTAAACAAAAGTAAACCAGAGAGTATCGTTACTACTTTTCCCCAAAGCGAGAAAGATTGCGGAAAAAATTCATTCAAGCTTCCGAAGACATACAAAATTTCCAGAGGTTTTATCGTTGGTAAAACGATTCGCTTTCTATAATGCATTCTGCTTGATGCTTTGCTCTGTTGACTAGTTTATAAGATGCTGTCAAAAATTTTTCAAGATATCCTGTCTGAGACACTATGACATTAACTGAAGATACTATGACATTAACTGAAGATACTATGACATTAACTGAGGAGAATATCCATGTGATAAGAATTTAAACATGTCCACATATAAGAAAGAGATAATGGACAATATAGTCTAGTCCCACGTCCGACTTTCCATTAACCTCGGCTTGTACGTAAATAAAGAAATAAAATAACACCTCGTCTTTGCTAAACAAAAGTAAAAAAAATATAGTCTACCTTGTTAGCCCACGAGGCAATGGAGGATGTGGGACTCGAGCCGACGGCAAACGAGTTGGTCGAGGAGGAACCGGAGGCGGTGGCACGGCGCGAATATCCGAGTCAATACAGTGAACGCTTTTACGCATTTGTTTCAGATGAGATGACGGTGCTGTGATGATTTGCGGTATGTCGGGATAATCAATCTGAAATCCGCTTCGCAAAATTTGATATGATGTATTACTGATAACCTACCTTGAGAAAATAACCTTAGTGGAAGGTACAAATGATGTTGAAATGTTTGCAATAAACCATCACTTTTAAAAATAAAACATTTCGAAACTAGAGATGTCTACTTTCAAAATAAGTATACACATGTAACTATCATGAAGCATAAGGGATGAAAAGATAAGGCATTCGACGTTGATCAATATCTCAGTGATGAGCTGTACAATCGGCCTCAGCAAGCATCGTTATAGGTGATTTCGCCTACGAAACCAGTTCATGTAACACAACGATGTATCAAATCAGTACTGTTATACTCCCAGGCAAGGGTGGTACCAATTTGTTGACCCCGGAAGAAGAGAAGTCTCAGTGAACCAGAAAAGCGAATAGCTACGTGTTCACTGCACGACACTTATAACCACTGCGGTAAGTGCGCTTTGTATGAAGCGACTTGATAAAAAATCAAGAATTCTATCAATCTCCTAGTCAGACGCGTGCTAAAATTCTGTCTGTGAACACCATCTGCATCAATAATTCATTAATATTGCCAACGCTGTTTTTAGATCG
>MQTX01000140.1:1020977-1051261 GCA_009735665.1 Angiostrongylus cantonensis | reverse complement strand
GTTTTTTTTATTTGAATGCAAGTCATAGAATGCTGGTCGAGTCGATTAACTTCATAATCTCGGACATCCGTAATAAGGCACTCCAACGTGCATTGGACGAGTGTTAGGAGGGGATCGAAGCAGAACCTTAGCTTCTGATTCACTGCATCACTTTTGTATATTATATATATATATATCCCTAACATATAAAGCTATAACCATTAATAATTACGACCGTAATTATAATAAATACATAATATATTTATTTATAAAAAGGCTGATAGCACAATGGTAGTGATGTCAGCCATCATGAGCTTGGTGCTTGTTCGATTCCGCTCCGGGTCAATCAAGCCTTCCAACCCTCCGGGGTCGACAAATTGGTAACAGACTTGTCTGGGGGGATAGCAGCAGTCGTTCGATACATCGGTAGTCCACTGCGAGTCATTGTAAAGGCCAGATTTGCATTCAGTCACGTCCAACGATACTTAGTGAAGTCGAATTCAAGGCGCATCCCTCAGGGATTGATCAACGCCGAGAGATTTATCACTTAGCTTTTGTCCATATTTATTCATATCATACATATAATTCAATCATATTTATTCATATAAAAGATAAAGGATAAAGCTCTCGGTATTGATCAATTTCTGAGGGATGCGCCTTGCATTCGACTTCATTAAGCATCGTTGGACGTGATTGAGCGCATATCTGGCCTTTACAATGACTCGTGGTGGACTACCGATGTATCGAGCAAGTGCTGCCATCCTCACAGACAAGTCCGGTACCAATTTGCCAACACTGAGGGAATGGATGGCTTGGTAGGCCATGGTCGCGGGTATCGATTCCACATGTGTGTTGTAGGGCGCCTCTGACGACTGCGCCACACGTTGCTCCACTATATAACATTTTTTTAAAAATATAAACTCGTTAAGTATGACTGAATCAGAATACAAATTGTGTCTTTAGCAAACCCATAGGTTAGAAATTTGGATGCCAAAACAGCAAATTCAACAAGTTCAACGAATTCAAACTCGAGCAGTGCAAATGGCTGGAAACAGCGACGTGATATGGGGCCAAGGAAGTGTTAGCTAAAGCAACGCTAGTTTCAAAAATATTGGCATTGCGAATTCGATGGAGAAGATAAGGAAGGTCGTAGACGCCCTTTTACTATTCACAACGATGAATCAAAGGGTTCGGTGGTAGCAAATATGCGCACAACTGTTTGACTTCATCAAAGGAAAATTCTAAAGTCGAAAACGCTTGACAAATGGGTGTAGTGCGAGACCAACGACAATCAAAGAAAACGCCGTTAAGCATCATTGTCGCTTCTTGCAACTGGAACGACCCGTTTCTCGACCGTAATGCGACGTGCGACGATAAATGGATCCTCTAACCAACGACGACCGACTCAGTGGTTGAAAGGCGATAAAGCTCCGCAGCACTCCCTAAAGTCGAAATTGAACCAAAAGAAGAACTGATGATACACAGCTGGCATGATCCACCTCAGCATTCTGCATCCCTGTGAAACAATCATAATTGAGAAGTAGGTACAGCAAGTTGACAAAATGCACCAGAAAAGCCAACGATAGCGCATAATGTTAGCCAAAAAAAGACCAATCCTTCTCCACCATAACGAATTGCCACACGTCGTACTAGACACGCCGCAAAAGTTAAACGAGTCAGATTAGAAAATTCTGCCTCATTTAACATACTCGTCAGATCTCTCGTTTACTGATTATCCTACTTCAAGCATCACGATAAACTTTTGCGCGACAAATGTCTCAAAAATTAGTTGAGGGTCGAACACTCGAACCCGACTTCAACGACCGCATTGCTCCCATATGTTCGGAATTTCAGGCAACTAGTACAGCTCACAATGTAGTGAATTTTTAATTACAGCCTATTCTTTTTCATAGCAAGGCATGATGAGAAATACAACTACAACGATGCCGAGATATTTGCAACTAGGGACCACAAGCATCGGACCCGTCACACGTTAGTCCCCGGAAAGGGTAATAGAGGGATTCGATCTCTACCAAAGACACCTACGGTCTAAAGTTTTGCAAATATCTCAACTGGTAGAGATTTTCATCTGAAAAAAGAGAACACTGTAACAGTTTTGATTTCGGCTAATGAAGTTTGCTCTTAGCAGAGACATGCAAGTTTGGAAATACATTGAAATCCTACATTAATTGTCGCGGAAGGTAATATATAAGCGGACATAATGCGTACAGGGTGTGTGTAGCGCAGTGCTCTGAGGTGCCTTGCAATACACATGGAATCGATCTCCGCGCCCCAGTCTCACAAAGTCTTCCATCCCTCCGGAGTCGACAAATTGGTACTAAGCTTCTCTGGGAGAGATAGCAGCACTGGCTCCACACATTGGTAGGCAACCGCGCCTCACGATAAAGAACAGATATTTATTCAATCACTTCCAACGATGCTTGGTGAAGTCGAAAGCATGGGACATCTGTCAGGGATTGATCAACGCCGACAGCTTTATCGTTTATCCTTTATAGTCAGCTGCTAACTAGACAGCTTGAAACAATGCCTGTAGCTAGCTTCATGGAAAACGGCAACAAAAATATAGAACTTCACGGTAAAACTGTAGCCTTTTTTCGACTTCCAACAATGAGCATAACTCAGTGAGCCGTTATGGTGCCGATGAGGGAACACCGGAAGCTTTATTAATACCTACTCGATTAATTGGATTATTAAAGGGATTACGAGTAGTACATCGTATGCCATAAACTATGTTGGCATCATTAATAGATATTGTCTCAATGGTTTAATAGCATGTTATTTAATGTTAGAGGTTTTTAATATTCACAAGGAAAAAAGACAAAGAAAACGATGTCTATAATTTGTCTGCACAAAATTAGAGATGAGTTGAACAAACAAAGCATATTTTAAAACCAGAAACTTTTTGTAAGGAAGAAAATGACGAACTATGCCAACAAACAGTAGGTAGGTGTTTGTAAGTATAAGAAAGGCGATTCTTTGGCAATGATTTCATCATAATTTTTATTTCCTCAGTGAGGAATCAAAAACCAGAACCTAATTTTGGGTTCTCACATATTCCTTTCGCACAATAGATCTAAACAACAGATAATAACGAAAAGGACTGTGAAGGGATAACAACTAGGTCGGACACATTTCGATATTCACCGCTAGCGTATTATTCGATGACCTTAGGATGTGATTCAAATGATCGATATGACGAACTAGTCACTAATTTAAACCGAAACAAATGGGAGTTTTGCTTGAAGCACTACCTATTCGACAATGGGACAGAAAAATAATGAGACTTTAAAACAGAAAACAAATATAGAAGCACCTACCACCCATATGGAAGACATATGTTGTTTTCAATTAGAACAGATCCCGATAAAAGAATATACCAGCATTTTGCCACCTGCCCTTCTCTGTAAAGAACTAATTATCATTTATGAGCAATTTCATTTTTCCAAGCCTTTTCCTGAGAACAATCTCAACTACACAATAATTCTTGAATACCTCGAGAGAAGTGGCACTTATGAGACGGAAAAGTTCAAACTAGAGTACCTATAGAGTATGTGATGCCCACTATGTCGCTCGTATCGTGCGTTAGCACAGATAGCCTTCAATGGACCACTATAAAGATTTGAGAACATATCAAACAACCGCAATTGATCATAGATATTACGAATATCCTAAAATATTCATTGAAAATGAAAGAAATCTGTTTAAAAAAAAGGAGCTCAAGGATTTAAAAAAAAGTAGAAAAAATGGCGACATTGGTCCAAAAATATGCTACACTCACATCCTGCGTACGTTGTCGTGGAGGTTTGATCAACGACTCATAAAATCTGGCATCATTTATGGGATCCATGATAACTAAGCAATCTGACTGGTTGTCACAATAAGTAATATTTACAAGGCGAAAAGTAACAGATGCAGGAGTCTGCCACTTATAAAACACTGAAAAACGACTCCTATGAATGTGAGTGGCCTACCAGCTTTAATGAACAAATTACATGCCAGCAAAAGAATCGTCTGTTCACGAAATGAATGAAAACGTTTGGAACAGCTGAAATTATATCAAAGTACAAACAGTGATGAGAGATCGTGAGTTCCACTAGGGAGGCCGGTTACTATAAAATGGCACACCCATCGTAAACAGCGCTTTTAGCTTGTAATTGAGCTACGTTCCCAAGTTTAATAAATAGTACCGACATCAACACAATGTAAAATCAACACATTACGGAAAGATAAAATATCCAAATATTGAAAAGAAGATTACAAAGGTGCACATAACGAACGTAACGAACGAACATACAATCACAATGATACTGAGATAATTGCCAATCGGAGTGCAGGCATCTGCGGTGGGAAACAAACGAGCTATCTCTTTCCAAGGGTTAACCCGTTCACCACTACACCAGGCGGGTCCTCGGCATCGCCTTTGGGGTGATGGCCGATAGCACTGGCAGATAAAGAACTGATTGAGAGTCAGACGAAACGAAGGACCCACATGGTGTAATGGTGAACGCGTTAGTCCCCGGAAAGGACAATAGCGCTTTCGTTCTCCACCGCAGACGCCTGCGATCCGGAGTTTTGCAAATATCTCAGCATCACTGTGATTGTATCACACATAATACTTTGTCGTGAAAAACTGTACAAGGCAGTAAACAAAAGGTTAGCAGAACAAACATAGTAGTGTGGTAGGTAGCCATTGTAGATGGTCATTCTACGTCTACAAACAGAAAAGCAAGCTGTTGAAAAAACAGTGTTCGTTTTAAACGTTTAAACGACAACGTTCTCTGTGTAAACAAAGCCGGAAGTCTCTGTGTTTGTATTACACAGCATTTTAAAAAGCAGGTTTCGTACTTCTTACTTCACACTTCTTCATGTTGCGCCCTTGTTTTAATGTCATATTGGGTTCCACCTACCTTATTTTAATAGAACTGAAAGACGAACAAAACTCGAGCAATTTTTTAGCGACAAGTCAAACATGGAGGTGAAGCTGCGGAACGGTAAGATCTCACTTTCAAAAGTGTCGTAGCAGTGATAGGAGATTTGAACACGAAGAAGAGACGAATGAAGAGAGGAGGGAAAGAGAGATAAACGGTAGTAACAATGCTTACAATTTAAAGACGTCAACGAACGCAGAATCAAGAAGTATGTCGGTCAGTCTTTACGCAAGAATTCAGTTTTTAACAAATATTACATAAGTATAACGCATAAGTATGACGATGTTTTCTGAATACCTCAACCGAAATGGAACGCCAAGAAACTAGACAAATGACTTCTGTCTAAATTGAATGACGACAAGCAAATAGAACGTCGTAACGGTCGTTTCTGCTCTACATTTGCGCAGCCTAGACAATCCTCCACTCCTCGGTCGAAATGAGAGACTAAAAATGGACTTTGTACAACAGCCGACAGATAACATGAGGTGAACTAGCGAAATGTCTCAGGAAATCAACACTGTACCCAGAAGTTACGACTTTTTGGTACTGATACTTAAAAATAACCTATTAAAAATTTCTAAACTCTAAACGAAATAATTGCAACTTGGAAATAGTGTCAGTAAATAAACAAACTGCATCAAGAACTGGGAGGTCTGGGACACTATTAACTACTCGACTGGGACCAAAACTGATCCATGGTAAGAGCCGAACACATTCCGCACGACCATAGTGCAAAAGAATGTGATGACTAGATTTCATCTCATCGAGCAAATCTTCGACATCTAGGCCGCACCAGGGTAAGCATATGCTACAGAGGAAATCTACAAGCAACTCAGTGGTCGCCTAAATGACTGTAAGAAATAGTCCACGTATCAAGCATGATGCGGCTCGTGTCATTTGAGTAAACAAGGCACCATTGAGGAGTTTCGACGCGCATTTTAGACGAACGAAGATTTAACGGAGACTGCCTGAATGACCTGACGGATTATGAGATTAATGTGATACCAACGATTGTTTGAGTTACGCGTATTTGAGAGGCTAATAACGTAAACTGGAGCACCAGGCTGTCGTCGGAATTCGAGGAAACCACAGTGGCTTAAGCAGCAAATATCCGAAAAATGGTGATTATGCTGGGGGCCGCACAACCAGCGAGGACGGACCGTTCACGTATCAAGTATTAAGTAATAACCTAAACTGTTTTCCGAACAACCTAAGATGTAATTCCGGACCGCTCCTTTGGAACAGAAAATACCTTCCATTACAACAAAATTGTTTTAAGCTTATGAGAAATAAAACTTCTCTAAACCAATTTTTCTCTGCTATGCAGTAATGAATGAAACTACAACCAAATTCGGTACCATTTCGTAAAGTTCCAAAAAATGTTAGAGCCTTAGACAGTTAATAGAGGCTTTTCGAATAAAAAAAAAACCAAAAAAGTAGGCAGTTTTAAACAAAGAAGATATAATTCATAGATAATAATTCCCTTTGATCTCTTGCTACATAACACTTGTACGTCATACGCTAAACCTTTTGCACTATAAAGCGCTTCTCGAAGCTTCCTCTTTGAATATCGTTGTAGCGAAATTCCATAGCAAATGACAAAGCAAAAACAAACTATAAATCTGCAAACTTTTTATAAAAGACGAACACTTACTACGATATGAATACGACAAGAGCAGAGAAGAAAGAACCGGATAAGCTCGGTAATCGACCGTACCGTTTCGGTGCAGTCGTAGAATGCCAACGATAAATGACAACTGCCAAATATTAAAATCTTATTCTTAAACTGGAAATCTATACCGTAATACAGAGCTTTTCAAAAAGTAGTACTTCAGAAACGTATTTACAAGACGTGAGATGCTTTCAGGAATGTGCTATCTGTGAAGAATCGGTGAGGCGAACTCCGAAACCAAAGTAGAATTGTAAGAATTCACTTTACCTAAGCACACAGCGTGTATTCATCACTTGACACGACACTTGAATGGCTCGTCTTCAGTGGTTGTGCGAGCCCCATTATAATGTCCATTTTTTCGAGATTTGCTGGTTAAGCCATTGTGGTTCCCTGTAATCCCGAGGTGAACCTGGCCAAAGTCTGCCCCAGGTTCTCACCACCACAGGCAGTCATAGCCCTAGTGGATTTGAGGGAAATTTGTCACCATGCGACTATTTTGAAAACGGTAGAGGATCCTACTATAGGTTTACTCTTAGCTGGGCCTCCTATTTGAAGCGCCGGACTTTCTCAACTTGTGGGACTGCTAGGGGGGGAGGGAGATGAATCCCCGTGCTGTACATCGCAACCGAACACCCAGGAACACCTCCCAGCCACGATGAAGCGGTAAACAGCTGGGAGGGTGCATTTATCAGAAATAAAAACATAATGGTTAGATAAAAGCTAGTAGTTTGGTCGCGTGTGACTTATCAACACAAAATCCATTAAGTATTGCAAACACAAAGATCAACGAGATATTTTACAATTATTTTATACAACAATACTGAGAACTGACACATATCGTTTTTACTTAAACGAAATTCTATTCTCGAAAAGCGCTAATAAGTTATGAAGACCGAAAGACTCCACTAAAATTGCTGTGATAAAAATATGTAGCCCAAATTGATACGGTCTTACCAAAATGCGAAATGTTTCACTAAGCTCTCCTTAGGATCACGAGAAAGTAAAAGAAAGAAATTAAAGTAAAAGTGATAAAGTAAAATTGAAGAGTTGTAAGGAGGCTAGATCTAAGTCATAAATTGCCGGTGAAAACAGTTGCTGAAAAACAAAGACTTCTTGAAAATATTGAAATTCGAAAAATGGTTAATGACCGACTTCTCCTCTGACTGACTCTTCTCTATTTCCACGTTTTCCAACCAATACTCTAAATCGAGGACATACAAGAATTTTCAATGTTATGGGTATTCGAGGATGTATTAGGGTGTAAAATGAATCCTTTATGAAAGTTTCCATAACCCTGAAGAAATCCAGTCCAATGAACATTAACCGTTATCCAATTTTATAAGAAAAAAAAGAAAAACCGAAATTACACATTTTCCATCATTTTGCACTTTTGACAATCCCAACAACGGAACAATACCAGTGCCGGCCCTATACCCCTTTTGTTTCTTAGTAAATGGATAACCGGTTTCGTATCGTTCACCGAAAACGAAACACCCAAGTTTGTGTTGTGATACTGGTCTCGACCCAACTGTAATACCAAACTACTGAATTCGAAAAGAAGAAAAATTGGAATTAAAAAATAAAAGAATCAAGAGATTAACTCATAAATTTTAGATCAGTCATTAAATTTCATACTACACCAAAATCGTAAATACGAACTCCAAATTGGAAAAATTTCTACATCGCCCTTATTAAGGGTAGGAAAGATTAGGCGTCAACGAAGACAACATAGCTAGCAAGATACTAAAAATAGGCAGTAAATATAACGTCAAACATTGTGATTTCGACTACAGCTTCAGCTTAACTCGGTTCTATGCGAATTTGTGCTCCCGAGAACAATCCCACTGACGGGTGATTGCTAATGGCACCTTCAGGGTAAACGACTGGTTGAGGCAAAGCAAAGGTCGCCAATAGTGCAGTGAGTAACACCTGAGTTCCTGGAAGGGATAATGACGAGTTTGAATCTAGCTTGAGCTCCAAGTTTTGTAAATATTTCAGCATCACTGCAGTTAGCAAAATAGTTTTAAAAGAGAGTCAAGTGTTGAGGCTACTACGGCTTAATTTCAATAGAACATATACAAGAAATGCAACTGCATTCACGCGAAGAACTAACAAATACGGCCGAAAGTAGTTACAAATACAAATATTAAAACGAAAAAGTTATACGATACTTTATAAGTTGTGCTGATAGCAGCACCTCACGTTATTCAGTAACTGGCCCTGCTCCATCGAGTTTTTGAGGTCGAACTGGACGCCGAGTTCGTGGCGGTGGTGGCCTTGCGTCTTGGGCTGGTCACACGGACCAACAACGTTCAATCGATAGTGCGAAACACGCGGATTAGCAGCGCTCCGTCACGTCACTGAACGCTTGCACAAACAAAAACAGCTTGTCCATCAAAAGTCAACTTTAGAACGATATTTTGGATTAATTAACTAAATATTCCTAAATATTCGCCAGATCAAATCAATAGTTTTGAAAACATCTCAGGCTCATAGTGGTTGTAGTGACGTGTCCGACGAGCTGCCTGCCTAGATAGATGCGATTTCTGAATTAAATGAATTATTCTTGTCAACTTGTTTCCTATCATATTGTGTGCTTTCTCACAAATTAGATTTTCTTTCAAATCGTTTCTTCTTCTTCTTCTCTACTGATTCTGGATCCTATGTGGCGTGTGGTTTGGAAGGAGTCTGGGCAACTCGTTTCTTTAAGTACATATCATATCTCACCGTGAAAATAATAATCATAGGCAGTAAATAAAAAGTTAAACAATAGAGAATTCATGACACTATAGACACAGGGGCCTCCGAACGGTTTACCGTCTCATCGTGGCTGTGAGGTGTTCCTGGGTGTTCGGTTGCGATGTACAGCACGAGGATTCATTCCACTCCCCCTAGCAGTCTCACAAGCTGAGAAGGATTCCGGCGATTAAAACAGGAAGCCCAGCTAAGAGTTAACCTATAGTAGGATCCCCCACCATTCTGTTTTCAAATTAGTCGCATGGTAGCAACTCTCCCTCAGATCCACTAGGGCGGCGACTTCCTGTGGTGGTGACGACCTGAGGAAGACTTTGGCTAGGCTGACCTTGCAACTCCGGGGAACCGCAATGGCTAAACCAACAAAACTCCGAAACGATATAAGTTATGCCTGGGGCCTGTTCAACCAGTGAAGATGGAACATCTACGTATACCGATATAGAGGAAGAGGACATACCTCTTGTTTTAAAAATTGGTGCAAAAACGTAGTATAATCCAGCAAAAATAGACAATATGAATATTCTGAAAGGAAAAATTGCTAAGGAAGAAAGTAGAGGTACAAAGACCCCATTTACTATCGCTGTTCGATAAAGTCATATTCCAAAGATCCTTTGTTTGTCTAACGAGGTCAGTAAGGCATCCATAAGGTTCGCGCTGAGAACCATCTAGTGTACTTAGTTTAATCGCTTCTCAAGCTAAATTTAATAAGCATCACAATAAATGATCAAACGAATACAATGAACAATACAGCAACGTTATCATGCTCTGTAATTCCGAATGTTCCCATAAAACCCATGGAGATAAACTGATGCGTGGTGCCAAACAATTCGATCAAGTATTACGATGCTGAGATACTTGCAAAACTCCGGACGGGTGTCTGCGATGGGAATCGAACACGCTATTACCCTTTCCTGGAGCTAACGCGTTCACCTCCATACCATGTGGGTCCTTCGTTTAGGCTGTTTAGATCAAGTGTTAGAGTAAATTCGATGAAGTGTTAGTTAAAGTTACCGGTCAATCTGAAGACAACAGATTACATAGTTTTCAAAACAGTTTAGAGCAACTGCTCTTAGAACACGAAGATAATGGCGTAATTTAGAAACCACCACGTCATACAGACACTTTACCGCATAAATTTGTCTACTAAATCAAGTTGGCGAAAATACAAACGACTATTCCGTTGCTCGAATCAGCAAGGTAAAGGCAGCTAGTAGGATTAAAACGGTATGAAATAAGGCAGAAGAATAACGAGAAAGGCAAAAGCATAACCATACAGAATAATTCGATCGCCATTAATGTTTCTAACACACAGAAGGTCAACGGTTCGAGACCGATCAAAACCAGTACAGAATATTTACTTACTTGAATAGTTGAACAGCCCGTCCTCACTAGTTGTGTGGGCCCCAGCATAATCACCATTTTTCGAAGATTTGCTGGCTAAGCCATTGTGGTTCCCCGAAATCCCGAGGACAGCCTGGCCAAAGTCTTCCCCAGATCATCACGACAGGCAGTCGCAGCCCTTGTGGAACAGAGGGAGATTTCCCACCATGCAGCTTTGATACCACCACAGTGGTGGATCTGGTATTGGTTTACACTTAGCTGAGGCTTCCTGATGGCAACGCCGGACTCCTCAGCTTAGGAGGGCTTACTGGTGGGAGCAATTCTCCCGCTGTACATTGCAGTCCGACACCCAGGAACACCTCCTAGCCACCATGAGCGGTAAACCGTTGGGAGGACCAGTACAGAAAAGTACTTGTATCAATGAATAAAGAGAAAAACAGTGAAAAGATCATATAATATCCAACTAGATACTTCATAAACATAAATTCGTTTTTTAACCTATTTATTGTTTGCAAAACTTTACAATCTTTGAAAAACAGAACCATTAAGTGAAATTTTCATGCGACATAGGAGTTATATCAGTAAGAAAACAAAACAGAGTTCATTACAATGTATGTAACCTCAGAAGACATTTGAAAATCTTTACTAGCTAACGTCAAGATGTAAGAACCAGTCCAATGGATTTCTTAATGAAAATTGAGCCTTAAAGGGTGAATGGGATATTGAGTGGTTGGGTCCTGCGTGGAATGCTTTACGTTGTCGCAGATTTCCCTCAATTTAGGAACCTGCTCACTACTTCGGCTCCTTTTCTAAGCAATTAAGGGCATGATTTCCTGGATGGTTGTATTTCCGTGGGATGCATTGTTTACCACTTCTCTAAAATGTCTGATTGCTGGCTTTTTACGTCATAGGACGGATTTTTGCTTTGTCGGTTGGAAGTTAACATGTCGAAAATACCATGCTTCCTAAACTAAGTACTCATCGAGAGATTCAGTGCTTTTGTTACATTTTACTGTTAGTCAAGGAATAAAAAGGTGTTTGTTAAGGCTGTATCCAGCAGGGTCAATATGGTGGTCGAGCAAATGCAGCTGAAAGGCACCCTTGAGGGCCATAACGGATGGGTCACTCAGATCGCTACGTTCACTCGCAACGACAAGAACACCGTAATTTCGTCATCTAGAGGTGAGTAGTCGTTAGTAAAGAAACTTTTTTGCTTCATAGTATAGTTTGTGGCTCTTTCAGATCGCACAATCATCCTTTGGGACGTTGACAACTTTGCCATCGATATCGACGCTATTGGTCGCCCTGTCAAAGCGCTGACGGGACACAATCATTTCGTTTCCGACGTCGCTATCTCTTCGGATGGCCAATTCGCTCTTTCCGGCTCGTGGGACAAGACTCTTCGTCTGTGGGATCTCACAACGTTAGTTGTTCTAAACACTATCGGAAGAGATATCATCCACCATATACGTGGAATTGTTAGGAATGCCTATGAAATTGTGGGTCAGTTGAATAGCGGTATAATGGAGACTATTTAATTATAAGTGCACATTGGGACCACGTTGCATGCGTTTGTTATAACTGTGTGCTTCAAAGGCTTGGTTATTTTTGTAAATGGCACTTCTGCTAGATTTAAAAATGTCTGTATGAACAGGGGATGGTATGGACACTAGGCTCTTCATTTTGAGTTTAATGCGCTTCATATTTTCCTTACCGAACTATGTATATTCATTCTTTAGCCAAGTGATAGCATACACCAGAAGCACCATTCTCTACAATTGATTGTTTGCAAAACACCTTGCTATTTTCAAACAGTTCCATCGAAAAATTGTGGAAACGACTGACAGATGGAGAGAGAAGGAGGCAACAAAACCAGACTTCTTTCGGCGTAGCTTATAAAAAAAAATTAATGTTATTAGTAATGTTGAAGTACACTTTTAACCAGTAGTCGAGTAATCAGTTGTGTAGGAGTAAGTTAGTCCTACATCATTGAAAAGTCCTTTATTTGGCATGAAAGCTGTCCTGCTCTACCTAGAAATCTTGAAGGAGATACCCTAAGAGTGATTTTCTGCCGTGGAGTTTTGCTCATATGTTTTTAAAAATATAAAATGCTTCGTCGTGGAACAGTATATGGAAGAGTTACAGAGGACAATCTTGCTCCGGACTAGGCTTTGATTCAGTTATAGACGTAGGAAGGATATAAGTGATGGATAAGATAAAAGCGCAATGAGGAGCAATGTACCTTAGTTCATTAGTAAGCTTCAGTGATAGTGAAGAACTTTCTTTTAGGTGAAAGGTTGGTTTGACTGGTGTTTTCATACTTGTACTTTTGTTTTTTATGCGTGGATGAAATTGTATAATGTTGAGATGTTAAGTTAAATTGATCTTTTTGATACTGATTTGGAGCCAAGGTTTCGTTTTCTTATTTTTCTTGCGAAGTTTCACCTATTTCATTTTGAACTTCGATTTTTTTGGTGGATTTGGATTTGATGGATTTTTTTTTTCGATTTTGAATATTGATTTCAACTTATAGGGAAGAGTACGTATGGCATATCGTCCGATATGAAATGACCATAGCAAAAGTAATCTTGACTTCCAACTTTAAAGGCATCTTCTAGCTCACGCGTGTTAATTGAAGTAAAAGTCACAAATTTAACTTTTTATTATTTTTTTATTATTATTTATTATTATTATTTAATTATTTTTAAACTGCTTACTGCAATTTTTTATGGCAGGGTATTATGTGAAATACAACCGTAATGATGCTGAGATGTTTGCAAAACTCCAGACCGCAGGTGTCTGCGGTGGGTACGAACGCGCTATTACCTTTTCCGGGAGACAAACACGTTCACCAACACACCGTACGGATGGTTTGTTGTGCCTGTCTATCACCATTTTCTGCCTGCCATTGCCATCAGCAATTACCCAGCAAATTCCGTAAAATTCGTGATAACTCGTATATCATTGATAACAACATACAGATGTGATTGTGTTCGCTAGTGTGACACTGAAGTTCAGGCTGCTACGCTTGTTTTAAAATTTATGAAAATCTCACCAGTTTTTTGGAACTCTTTCTGTAAACAAGTTTAGGAAAAGACGAAAAACTGACAGGGAAATTCTGTGTAGTCCTAGAGCGATAGAAAAAGTTTTTTTTTGCAAGTAAGTTATTTTATTAGCCAACTAGTTGCTCTAAAATTAGGTGGCGTAGTAAATCTATTAATTTTTTGGGTTTGAGTTGTTCGTGAATTTGAATTGTTCCTTATAAAGTAATATACAGTGATCTTTCGAGAACTATTTATGACTGTTTTCAGTGGTCAGTCTACTCGCCAATTTTCTTCCCATACGAAAGATGTCCTTTCCGTTGCATTTTCTGGTGATAACCGCCAGATCGTGTCTGGTTCGAGGGATCGCACCATCAAACTGTGGAACACTCTAGCTCAGTGCAAATATACAATTACAGTTCGTTTATGTATTTTGTCACATCAGATTTCCTTGTTGCCAGATGATATATAGTTCGTTCACCACGGAATTGAAATAGTTTGAATTTTTTTAGGAGGATTGTCACACTGACTGGGTGTCCACTGTCAGGTTCTCGCCATCACTTCGTGATCCTGTGATTGTTTCAGCTGGTTGGGATAAGATCGTAAAGGTGTGGAATCTTGGTAACTGTCGCCTGAAGACAAATCACATAGGACATACCGGTTATGTTAGTACTGTGACAGTTTCTCCTGATGGATCACTGTGTGCGTCTGGTGGCAAGGACGGTCAGGCTATGCTGTGGGATCTGAACGAGGGCAAGCACCTATATACTCTCAATGGTAACGATGTTATCCACGCTATGGCATTCTCACCAAACCGATACTGGCTTTGTGCTGCCGTTGGTCCGGTCATCAAGATTTGGGATCTGGAAGATAAGCGTGAGATTGAAGAACTGAAGCCCGAGATCACAGGAAAGAGCACCACCGCTCCACAGTGTGTCTCACTGGCTTGGTCTCAAGATGGGCAGACTCTTTATGCTGGATACACCGATAATGTGATACGTGTGTGGCAGGTGTCTGTGCGTACAAACTGAGTTAATTGTTGTTGTTGCTGTTTACTGCTAATGATAAATTTGTTGGTATTGAAGGCCGTGTTCATTATGGGCTTTCCCATTTCGATGTACCTATTTGTTTTCGTTGATAAAAAATTATATTGCCGTTCAATCTCAGATCCTTGCTAATTTCTCTTTCTCGTAAATTCGTGACAACGAAGAAAATTGGTTTTACGGAATGGTTAGTAAATGTGCAATGATAGGAGCATTGCTAGATTGTGAATTCGGAGGAACTCGTAGTAGTAGAAATGAGATGGTATTATAAAGGGTGAATGGATGAAGAAGTGAATGAAGTTGGAGACATGGGGCATTCCTTAGTGATCAACGGCGTGGTCTTTATCCTCTATTTATTGTGAGGGGTACTGTACCTAGCCTGCAAATCAATCATGAGTGGTTAGGAATGTGTGTTTTTCCAGTCTTCTAAGTACTTCCGTAGCACCATCACTTTATATAAAATGGTAACCCATCCTTTACTGGAATAATGTCCTAGGAAACACGATCAGACATTCCAAATCATGTACTAAAGAGTCGATTTATTAAGGGTGTTGACATGAACAGTCTTCGAGATATAGGAAGCTCTTATCAGAAAACCCTTAAACGGGAATAGTCTGGCCTGAAGTGCAGAGTTCAGATAGGATCTTTAGCATAGGTCGGGTGCAGTGGAGACTTGTGTAAGCGGCACGAGCTTAGGATCCATGAAACTCGTTGCAAAAACTTTCACTGCATGGATTTCGTACGTCAGAATGGATTATCTTCGATGTTGAACAAACGCTGTTTTATCGATTTTTATCGTTGAGTAGATTGTGAATATATCGTTCTGAGACCCTTTTAGACACAAGGAAGGTGTTCGAATATCGACTACACTATGCAATATGGTTGTTATAAGATTAGTAATTACTGATAGCGCCTATCCTCCCAACGGTTTTCCGTCTCATTGTGGCTTAGAGGTGTTCCTGGGTGTCGGACTGCGATGTACAGCGTGAGATTCGTCTCCCTGGAAGGGTCTCCCAAGCTGAGAAAGAGTCTGGCGTTTCCGTGAGGAAGCCTAGCTGAGAATAAGCCAACACCAGGATCCGATACCGTCCTGGCGTCGAATTAGTCGCATGGTGGCAAATCTCCGGCTGATCCACAAGGCCTGCGACTTCTCCTGGTGGTGGAGACCTGAACCAGACTTTGGCCAGGTTGTCCTCGGTATTCCAGGGAACCACAATGGCTTAGCCAGCAATTCTCCGAAACATGGTGTTTTGCTGGAGCTCGCTCAACTAGTGAGGACGGGCCGTTCAAGTATCGAGTATTAAGCAAAATAGCGCCTGTAGAACACCGCCGAGGGAAATGAAACGAAGTAAACGTATGGTGAGGTCGTGAACACGTTAGCCTTCGGAAAGAGTAATGACAAAGTTTGATCCGCGCCGCAGGTACTGAGATTAATCACTTGTATCACCTGTAGTTCCGTTTATCATCGAATGACTCGAGCGGACGTCAGTAAATCTTCCACTTTTTCCTGTCCCGTGCGAGAGTATCCCAGTCGGCTCTGCTCGCTCCATGTATGCTCCACTCCACTCGTCGAGCATCCTCCTTTCTGCGAGAAATAGAATCTTGGACGATGGAGGCGGTGGTTTGATCCACTATGGAATTTCAGGGCAACAACGACATGGGTTGGCAAAACATTTGGTTTACTATGATGTGGTCTATTTCGTTATGGTATTCCACTGGTAGGCTTCCATGTCCAGCGTTGAGGGTGGGGCTTCTTGAATTGCAAGTTGCCATGGATGATCTTGGTCTTGATAAACGCAGAGAGCTGCTCACCCTGTTCGTTCCATTCTAATCCGTGGCTCCCAATGTGACGTTCCTTAGACGTTTTTCTTGGTCCGATCTTGGCATTGAAATCTCCAATGATGACCTTAAAGAACGTATGGTCTTCTTTGTAGAACTGCTCAAGGTCCATGTAGAACGCCTCGACTTCTTCGTCACAGTTTGATGTCGGCGTCGTAAACGACGAAGTCTTTCAGAGTCGGTATTGATCCACATCTTGTTAATCGTAAAGTCCGATTCCGGTTGTTAGTTGTTTTAATGAATCGATGTTCATGGACAAACTCGTTTTGAGGAGAACGCCGACGCCGCAGATTCCTCTTCTGTCGCCTGCTCCGTGGAACAGTTCTCCGGTGTCATAGACGGCGTTGAATGGGTGGCGTCGCCTTGCCTCGGCCAGGCCGATGTATAGCTTGCTGGTGTCTGAATGCGGGCTAGGTATACTCCCGCTTATCTTGTCAGTCTCTCTCAGAGTGAAGATGGAGCTTATTTGTGAAGGCGGCTCTTAACCGCCTCCCGTATACTTCCCTGTCACTTGATTGCAAGCTTTTGGCCGAATTGACTCGTAGAATACAATTTGCATATGCGAGAACGCACCCACACGCATGCATGAATACGCCTAGAAAATACAGAAAGTATGTTCCAAGTCGGCGCAGCAAAAACAGGGAGTCCATCCCTTAGATCTACCTGTGTCTCAGGGAAGCAAAGGTCGTTTTTGATCCGCAGTTAACCCCTTATCCGCCATCTGCGATCGCGCCATGTAGCATCGCTGCTAACCGGCTCGTGATCTCATGTGAGGCACTCCGTTGATATTAATAATGTTTGCTAATCACCCGAGCTGCCTTATAAAGATTCGATAGGAGCATTGTCTATAGAGACCAGCGGAGTGGAGTCTCGCATCTAAGGATACTTCACTTTATTCGACACGAAGTTGTTTTGGTTGAAACTGTGAATCTAAAGACCTCTAGAGGGTATTTCGTCGTGTTCAGCGTTTATACTTGGAGGAACGCAACGCGGCGTAAGATGCATTCCGAATATTTTTTTAATCTTATACGACCTATCTTCACGTCTACTGTGCATATCCCAGCACGTCTCATATTCGATTCGTTTCCTCGCATCCATTGTCCACGAAGGTCTTACAACTTTTACTTCTTACTTAGGCAGCTGCTTCAGGATTTTCATTTCATCATAAATGTTGAATGCTGGTCGAGTCGATTCTCAGTGCTGAGATAGCCGGGCACTAGAGTTCCCTGTTAAATTGCAGAGAGTTATTTTTTTCCCTGACAAGTTCGGTATTAATTTCCTGACTCCGGAGCGATGAAAGGCTTGGTAATCCCGGAGCGGGATCGAACCAACACCAACTCCGTAAGTAGACTTACTTTCTAGATCTATATGAGAACTTATGAATCCGGTTAAAAGATGACTAAAGCGCACAGTCGCAACTTATGTTTATTTGATGGATGGGTAAAATTTAAGTTACGTTCATGGAAGTTGTTGTATGTTGACGGTGGTCTGTTAGAATGATCGCTTGGGACGATTTCTGAAGAAGGTAGATGTAGAAGAATCTACTGGGGCACATGGCAGAAACGATTTTAATTTGGAAGACAAGTTTGTGCAACACCAACACCGTGCTTCAGTACTTTTCTCAGTACATGATTACAGTGTTTCTCCTAACCATTAAGGACCATCTGTTGGCAGACATGAATGATAACGAAAATCGAAGTAGCGATAACGAAATAGCCCTTTGGAACCAGTGTGATGCCTTCCTTGGATGTTAAGGCATTGAGTTTATTTAAAATTCATGTTTATTCACTGTTATGATTTCTTCCTCTCGTTTGATTGATATCTAGAAATACGATAGCATCTTGTTTAGGTGCTTTGTAATGTTCGAAAAATTACAATTCGTTTCGTATTTCACTTCAGTTGTATGTCAGACCGAACGGAGGTGATCTCGTTATGCGTTCGACTCGCTGCAGCTGCAGCTATATCCTTCCTAACTGTTCGTTATATGGTGAAACTTCTTGATCCACATCATGCGTCTCGTGAGGAGAACCGTAAGCGAGTAAGAGGCCCACGTCGATACCTATTTTTTTGTGTTTTTATACCAAACTTTTAAGCCAATACTGCTTTAGGTAGAGCAGCTTTTTCGAGAATTAGGGATTCGTGAGAAGCTTGTGCTGAATGAACACGAATTGCGAATCGCAACGCAGTTTGTCGGCGGGGAAGATTCTGGTGCTGAATGGAGTGACATTGGTTAGTCTGACTCACTTAGGCTACATTCTATACGTTCATGCTTCACTTTTACATTTGAACTTAACATGTTTTACTTTGTAGTTGTTAAATTATCCTGTTGAAACAAAATAATTGTTCAGGCGAAATTTTATATGGAACCTTCCCATTTTGGTCTATGTAAGGAAACAGTACTTAATTTTTTGACTTACCACCCATTCTTTTCTATGGCAAGGTATTGTGTGGAATACAGCCACAATAATGTTGAGATTCGGCCAAAGCTTGTGGCTTCAGTTGGGTTTCTAAGCCGCGATAACCCATTCCAGCACCTCACGTGCTATCTACCACACGAACGAAGACCTATGCTTTGCCCATCAGTGGGCCAGTTTTCCACACTAGCAGTACAATTAGAAATCATTGGTCATCGAGCATGATCGGAGAATGGGGCGCATAAGGCGGGTGTGAACCTAGTTAAGCTGAACCGCAGTTTTGGTGACGGATGGTTGCTCATAGCACCGCAGAAGCAAAAAGACTGACTGAGAGAAAGGCAAAATATGGGTCTTCGTTGGGGCCATGGATAACACGTGAGGTTTAGGAATCCACCTGGGATTCCGAGTTTTGCTCATATCGCGCCATCATTGTGGTTGTCATGTAGGAAAACGTTCTTTTATTTGCTTTAGCTTTTCACTAACTTTGGAGTAACTAGCATCAGTTAGACTTTCGTACCGCCATGGTTGAGTATCGTTCTTCAGTTCTATCACATTCTTTTGTTTGCCACATATCGTGATTAGTGATTATGATGATTAGGAGGATGTGATGAACTCATCGCGGATTTGAAAGATCGAATCATCCTGCCCCTGCAAATAGCTAATGAAGCAGATTGTCCACTACTCAGTCCACCAAAAGGTTCGCTATGCTTTCCGGTTACGTTTCTTTGTGCAATATTTCATGGAATTCTTATAATTTGTAGGCACTTGCGGTACACAGGTTTGAGAAATGCTCCTTAGTTCAAACCGAATTTCGAACAAAAATACTCAGTGTCAATCACATTACTATTTGAGGAATTCTTCTTTACGGTCCACCTGGATGTGGCAAAACATTGGTAGCAAAAGCAGTAGCCCGCGCTGCTGGTTGCAGGTAACTACAACGTATTCACGGGCATTGATTCTAATGCATATTATTCTATTGTTCCTTTTATCATGCGGGGATTTTATAGCACATTTTGTACCAAATTTCTATCTACTCATCCGCCACAGATGTTGCACTGGGAGTGGTTTGAACAAAGATGTCTTTCAAACGTTTTGTGATTTGTACTGAAACTTTGTTAGACAAGTTATTCTAGCAGAATCAGTTCCGCGGATTCACAATATGTCTTCGACGCCTTCACTATACCAAGGTGTAAGAAATCTATGTCCACCTTGCTAACTACCCTGCTAGCCGTCCTTACATGTGTAAAATATGACACCCTTTTGGTTGCTTGTTTCAAAGAAGAGCTTCTCCTTGTTCTAATAACGTCTGATGAGATGACTTACAGTCTTGAAAAGTTAATGAAAAAAGGAAAGGGTTATGTTAGGCGCATTGGGCATTGTTGTAGTTTTTCCTTTTATCCCTCCATATGAGCTCATTGTTACGAAGCCTGTTTGTTGCCTTGCAGTTTGGCTGACATTTTCAAAGAATGCACTGTTCTTGTGTGGTCTGTTTTGCCCCTCATAACATTTTCGTCCAAGTCTTAGATGGAGAACAACTTTTCAAATCCTAATCTTGGTATTGCTTTCAATGGAGCCGTTTCAGATTCATCAATTTACAAGTGTCCAGTCTCACAGATAAGTGGTACGGTGAATCGCAAAAACTAGCAGCGGCAGTATTTTCAGTAGCTCAGAAGTTCCAACCTACCATTATTTTCATTGATGAAATCGGTTTGTTTGCGTCTTTAATAAGTATTCGTTTGCTCACTGGTAAGAAGGACTATGTGGTCTAATGATTTAAGCAGTTAACAGCGTGAGGATAACTCATAGTGGTAATTTAGACTCTTTTCTTCGCGATCGTCAATCCTATGACCATGAAGCTACTGCAATGATGAAAGCACAGTTTATGACGTTATGGGATGGTTTTGCCTCCACCAATGATAAGGTCACTTCTTTCTACATTTTTTTTTGGTGGGAAAAAGTTTCTAAATATACCGCCATTCTTTAAAAATGATATTTTTGTTGATAAGCCTGACTGCACGTAGTCTGTCTATCCTCCTTGCTCAGTAGTATGACGCAAATATCATTTTTTAGAATTTATGCCATGTTTTGCTCCTCCTTAGTTTGTTTTTGACTACATGGATAGGTGTTTTTGAACACAATGTCGTTTTTAGATAATTGTCATGGGTGCCACAAATCGACCTCAAGATGTAGATCCTGCGATTCTACGTCGAATGTCTGCTCGATTTGCTATACCAGTTCCCAATGAACAGCAAAGAGAAGAAATTCTTAAGGCACTCAAACAATTATACTTCTAAATCTACACCTCTTTTTAAGGTTGTATTCAAGCAATAATGTTGTTACATTTATAAACCTTTTTGAAGGTTATTCTCCGTAACGAGACCGTTTCTGAATCTGTGGACCTGAAAAAGATTGCGTTAATGGCGAATGGACTATCGGGATCTGATCTTAAAGAAGTTAGATTTATAGTTGTATATGTTGTAGTGATTTATTTCATCTTCTCTTTCCACTGGTTTATATAGTTTATCCAGTTTACGTTAGCCTTAATATGGCAATATCCACTCTATCCACAACGACCAGCAAAAACTTGTGGTGGTCAACTGAGAACACTCCAGAAAGGCTACTTGGCGACCTCAGAAGAAAAATAGGTTTTGTCAACCGGGACTAGCTCAGCGTCTGTAATCCTACGCAATAGACGCTCCTGTTTACGGCGTCAAGAGCTGTGAAAGCCGTTGATTCTAGCGGAATCAACGTCTGTCTTTTGCTTTTGTCAACAGCGTCGAAGTGGTGCCAGTCCATCAGCCCTCCTGGACCGGGAGTGAACCTTTGCTATGTAAAAACTCTGATCGTCTGCCACCACAACTGCATTACGGAAATGTAGTTCTTCTATCAAATGGGTAATTGAATAGACTGGATGGGAGGAACAGAACGAACGATCTATGGGAAAAATGCTCATCAAAACTGGAGCATTTTTACGCCGGTCATTCATTGAGAATAGTCAACGATAAAGCAACGTAAAAGCAGTAGAGTGGATACCGAGACAATGTGATTATCCTCTTTGGCGTCTACTTATAATGTGTATGAACATGTTTATGGTACCGCGAGTGAAAGAGGTGATGGGGAAATGTGTTGAGGCACAATTCATCGTTAAGAGAAGCCACCAAAATATCAGGCGTTTTGTGCAGTACGATCAGAAATGGCTTATGTGGCGCAGTGGGCGGAGGCGCAATGCAATAGACATGAGATCGATCCTCGAAACCAGTGCTCACCAAGCTCTCCATCGCTAGGGTTAGCAAATTGGTAACAGACATGTCTGGGACTATAGCAGCACTGACTCAATACATCGGTAGGCCACCGCTAGTCATTGTAAAGAGTAGATATGTATTCATTCACTTCCAATGATGATCAGTGAGGTTGAATGCATGGCGCATTCCACGCGGATTGATAAGCGCCGAGAGTTCTATCTCTTTTCTATTACTGTTGCAGGTATGTCGTCTTGCAGTGCTGTCACGAGCGAAAGCAACATTAGAACATGGAGGAAGCTTGAAAAACAGACAACCAATTGAAGCAGAAGATTTAGATTTTGCACTGAAGAAGTATTCCAGGGTATCTCAGCAGATGACTGAGTATAGTCTGGACTAAGGAATCTTGAAGCCTAAATTGTTTCGTTGATCAGAGTAGGCAATTTGTAGATGCCGCTCAGGAAATTTATAGCTTTTGATTTCCTAGTCTTACAATAATATATTGTGTTGTTGTAGATATTTGGCTAGCTACAGTTGATAGTTGAATGTTATTCATTTGTCTCCTAATAAATTGTAATATTCTTAAATCTCACTTCTTACTATTGTATTTTCCTTTACTGTGCTATTTGGCCAGTGGAATGTATAGTAGTTAGTTGGATTTGTTCTCTATTCACCAACTGTAGGTGGGATGCTCGACTTTGAATGAGTCGCCACGCGAGACTTTTTCCGTAACTGCTGTGGACAACCTCGAGTTTGGTTTATAACAGTTTATAGCAGTAATAACAGTAGAGTAGTAAGAATATGATCATATCCAGTCAGGTGAATGATTACGTGGAAAGCGCTTGAACGAGGTCGGGGAGCACTGTGATGTCGGATGCTAAGGTACTGGAAATACAGGCACTCACACACACACTTGGGATAGGGCTACTAACTACCTTCTGTAATAAGTGGGGCTTTTATAGAGGAGAATAGAGACGGTGCTCAGAAAGAGGTTCTAAGGGTTTCTCAGCTAGTACAATCTGGTAGAGCTACTTTCACAAAGAGTTTGTGAAGTATATATAATAACGTGTACGGAAAGTACATGTGAAAGCGCGCAATTCGTGTGGAGAGTTCATCTGAAATGCTACACAGAGGCCCATACAAATATTCATGTGAAAGAGACAAAATAACTTGTATGAAGGCTTTTACAGAAAGTATATGTAGAAACGGTACAAAGACTTATACAGTATGGATGGATAGATTTAGGATAATTACGAGTAAATGCGATATTATAGAGAATCGGAACTATTTGAGGAATACTTACCATATTTAGAGGAAAGGAAAAAAAGGATAGATCTTAAGTTCACAAAACAAAGTAAAATTGGCGATGGAACGTTTCTGTGTTATCGTCGTTTTCAGAACCGATAGCCCAAGTCGATGGTCCACAGTCGTTCGTCCTCGCATTGTAACTTAACAGTGTTTAACATGTGTCGCAAAAGGTAAAGAATAACTATGGTAAAGACAAGATGTAGGACGGAGGTTAATATTCCAACGATGCCGAGACATTTGCAAAACTCGGAATCCGAGCCGGATTCGAGCCCGCGATTAACCATTCCGATGGCTGACGTGTTACGCTTCGCACCACCAAGGTCCTTGCTTTGCTTTTCTCTTAGCCACATGTTTTATCCTAACGGTGCGCCATCAGTAATTACCCTCAACGGGGATTATGTGGGAAACACTAATCGGCGTTGAACCCAGTTAAGCTGAAGCTATTGATGAACATGATCATTTCGACTACATTGTGATTGTGTTTGACATAATACCTTGTCAAGAAGAAATAATAGGGAGTAAATAAAAATTTGAGCATTATATACAATGTCGTTCGTATTAATGGAGAACTTAACAGCAATTCTACTGAATCATTCCCATGGCCGACTTTCTACTGTATTTTTACCAAATGAAATTAGAAAACGACGGAACTGTAAAAGAACTAATCGATGGAATTCAAGGATAGCTGACGTCACTGCTTACTTACCTTTTATAATTTGTGAAATTTTGTTAGAGCAAACAAGAGATAAGAGTCCATAAAGTAGGTGCACGAATTTTTCTCCGGTAGTACAATCTGACAAAGCTGACTTAAACCGTATTACAGCTGGGGCGAGGAATTATGTTAGATAAAACGTCGCACACAAAGCTTCGCAAAGTTTGATCAGATAAGAGTTACAAGCAAAAAGTGTGCGAAATTGTAGATGTATATGGGTTTGAGGAGAACGTTCCCTATATGCACATGCAAAGCGTGAATGGACTTATACATGATTGAACTGCGACACGCTTTTATGGGTCACATTCACACTTATGCAGAAAACCTTCGTAGATACTATGCAAAGCGTGAATGGACTTATACATGATTGAACTGCGACACGCTTCACACTTATGCAGAAAACCTTCGTAGATACCGAATCGCGCCATTTAGGTCCAAAGGTACATTTGTGGCTACTTCCGATGAAAAAATTTCGATTGTTTCGTCCGAAAATCGCTAAAAGACTTCGATGCTTTTATTAGCAAAGGAACTACCATATACGTATAAGTAACGCTTCGTCAATGTTTTATTGTCCCATTGGCGACAAACGCTCAGAAATAATCCTAAAGCGCTATAATGAAACGGAAACTATCAGAAACTTCGTCTATAAACAAACAGTAGGCCATGCTTTAGACTAAAGCAAGCTCATAAAAAAAATCATCCTAGAAAGAAAACGATAGCTATCCTAATAGACAAGGTCTCGAAATCCCAGTAAACTTTAACACTGTGGTTCTTCCACTCTTATTCTACCGAGCTGCTGGATATGAATCATATGTTGACGAGGAATTGAGATGTAAACCGAAGAGGAAAGCAATGCTTTCGTTTTGGGGCTAGCTTGGCTTCCTATCCACTGCTATCACTTCCAAGTGAAGAAACGATTTACTTAGATGTTGAACTATGACACATTGGATTCATCGTTTATCAGATTAATACAAATTGGAGAGATTTACATTTCGATCCCAAGTCTCCCATCCCTCCGAGGTCGGCAAATTGGTACCAGACTTGTCTGGGAGGATAACAGCACTGGCTCGATACATCGGCTGGCCACCGCGAGTCTTTGTAAAGGCCAGATTGCATTCAATCAGCTCCAACGATACTTAATGAAGTCGAATGCATGGCGCATCCCTCAGGGATTTATCAACGCCGAGAGCCTTATCGTTTTATGATCTTATAAACTGATCTTCTTTAGCTGATGCAAGGTTGGTATAGGTCTTCGTTGTCGTTGTTGTTTTTGTTGGTGTTGTTGGTCTATGGCTGACGTTTCGGCGCAGGGCCTGGACGTATTTTATATTACAATAGTTTAATTATTCGGTGGAAAAGGCTAAAGTGTTAATGAAGATCAAACTTTTAAATAGATGGTAGGTTAGGGTGCTACGGTCAATTGCAGGTCTGCACCATATTGAAGAGAAAGGCTACTGATGTTGCGAGTGGGACTGGTCCACGCGTTGTTCACGTGGGGTCGCGAGCAAGACACACCCCGGGGTCAAAATATCATTTTGAAATAGGGCGCCAGGTCACGTGTGATAGTGAGGCATTCGCCTTTCCGGTTCATCTTCGGATTTTTGAAATTTATCCAAAACGCCTCAAGAGTTTTGCGCGTTGATGTTTTCGATTTCTACGCTAGGATCCGCACAGTCACTTCAAAATCATCGCCGTTGTACTTTTGTGCCCTATGCATTACTAGAGGAGTGTTTGGTGTATTCTAACTTTCCAATCCAGATGTTCTTTTATGCGGACACAAAGTGGTCTACCCGTTTCCCCAATATATTCCTCACTGTATGCGTTACATGAGATCAAGCATATTATACTTGAACTCATGCAATCCCCGTCTGCCCCGTTAGGACAGATTAAACAGTTTTCTGAGCTGCACAAACGATCATAGAGACGGTTGCGAACAAACTGATGGCGTAGGGTATTGAGTGGGATGCCAATAATAGTGACATAATTTTCGAGACCACTTTTTCTTAAGCATCTCTTAATGGCGTAACTTACTTCATTTGATATGAAGGGTAGCTTAAAGGGAATCTTAATTACGTTCGAAACAATATTTTGGCAAACCACCTTACGCTTTTGTCTAACCCGAGTGGCTCCTACTTCGTAGCCATTGGAAATGGCTATTTTTCGTGCCAGGTTTTGCGATTCCTTCCTTTCCTCTTCTCCTGTGCACATATTTTTATCCGTACGGTACATTTTTTTGATAAGTGCTTTTTCATGTGTGAAGGATGAGAGGAAAAGTAGTGAACTAGCATGTTAGCATGTTGTGAGGAAGATCCGTTATTTGTTGGAAGCGACTCCTAGCTGAACCATATGCGACTCCAAGCCGCTGCTCTTCCTCGGTGGAAGACAGGTAAAAAAAAAAAGGGGCTCTGAAGAAGGCGATTCTGCCGAGACGTCAGCTACGATTGTGTTGTATGTGTGTTATTGTATGGAAGTAAACGTATGCTGTTTAACAACCTCGCGATTGCTGAGAGAGAAAGCAACGAGTTCGGGTAACAGTTAAAGCTGAAAGAAACGAGCAATCAATACGTGGCATAAAAACTTGAAAATTTTATCAGTCACACTACATTATTGATACTCTTGTAGCTCTCCAAACCGCTCTATTCGCCCTGCTTAGCTCTAAAAGCACATCACTCATAAGGGTGGATTACAGGTCCACGTATAAGTGGTCCACTTAGCGATATGGTGAGCTTCCATCTGGAAGTGCACCCAAGAGTGAAACATTAGGAGAAATCATCACCGTTCTGGTACCAAACTATTCGCATGGTAACAAATCTCTGTTCCATAAGGGAGGCGACTGCCTAGGGCGGTGCTTACCAGAGGTGGGGTTAGGCCAGACTGACCTCAGGATCCAAGGAACCACAATAGCTAAATAAGAAAAACTTTGGAGAATGGTAATTACTCTGAGGTCCGCACAACCGGTGAAGATGGGGCATCAATCTATTGAAGTAAGCAAGATATAAGTAGCAGAAGCATTGGGAAACACTTGGTGCCATTGAGTACGGGTGTTATATCACGACGAACAAATCTATTTGTCATTATTTTGGCAAACCACCTTACGCTTTTGTCTAACCCGAGTGGCTTCTACTTTGTAGCCATTGGAAATGGCTATTTTTCGTGCCAGGTTTTGCGATTCCTTCCTTTCCTCTTCTCCTGTGCACATATTTTTATCCGTACGGTACATTTTTTTGATAAGTGCTTTTTCATGTGTGAAGGATGAGAGGAAAAGTAGTGAACTAGCATGTTAGCATGTTGTGAGGAAGATCCGTTATTTGTTGGAAGCGACTCCTAGCTGAACCATATGCGACTCCAAGCCGCTGCTCTTCCTCGGTGGAAGACAGGTAAAAAAAAAAAGGGGCTCTGAAGAAGGCGATTCTGCCGAGACGTCAGCTACGATTGTGTTGTATGTGTGTTATTGTATGGAAGTAAACTTATGCTGTTTAACAACCTCGCGACTGCTGAGAGAGAAAGCAACGAGTTCGGGTAACAGTTAAAGCTGAAAGAAACGAGCAATCAATACGTGGCATAAAAACTTGAAAATTTTATCAGTCACACTACATTATTGATACTCTTGTAGCTCTCCAAACCGCTCTATTCGCCCTGCTTAGCTCTAAAAGCACATCACTCATAAGGGTGGATTACAGGTCCACGCATAAGTGGTCCACTTAGCGATATGGTGAGCTTCCATCTGGAAGTGCACCCAAGAGTGAAACATTAGGAGAAATCATCACCGTTCTGGTACCAAACTATTCGCATGGTAACAAATCTCTGTTCCATAAGGGAGGCGACTAGGGCGGTGCTTACCAGAGGTAGGTGGGGTTAGGCCAGACTGACCTCAGGATCCAAGGAACCACAATAGCTAAATAAGAAAAACTTTGGAGAATGGTAATTACTCTGAGGTCCGCACAACCGGTGAAGATGGGGCATCAATCTATTGAAGTAAGCAAGATATAAGTAGCAGAAGCATTGGGAAACACTTGGTGCCATTGAGTACGGGTGTTATATCACGACGAACAAATCTATTTGTCATAGCATTGTTTTCATTTGCTCTAACCGAAGACCAAAAGTAGGCCAACATTCATCGTGCTTGGTTAATGCTTGATCTCACAACGGTAATGTCATACCCAAAGAGAAATGCCCAAGATCCGGCCATCGACATTCATTCCCTTGGTGCCCATTTATATCTTAAGCCGTCGCATGACATTTTGGAGCGTGGCATCAATTAATGTCGGCGAGATGTTATCGCTGTGTCCGACGTATCCCTTTACATCAATGATTACATCCTTATAGAATGGCCACGCTATTCTACTTGTGAACTTTGTGAAGAAATCGTTTGCATCTAATGGAGATGTCCTGGTTTCCTTAAACTTCCATTGTTGTTCTTTTATTAAATGTATAGGGTTTGTTTTTAATTACCCGGTGCTAAAACGCGGAACTCTCTTGTACTGTCCAAGTACTTTAACCAATCTTTTTGTTACTGTTCGTACACGACACAATACACTGAACCCCTTTCGGGGAATTACTTGCGTGGCTTTCGATGTCCTGCCAGTCGTGGTAGGGATAGCTGGACTAAAAAGCTTGCAAACACCAAATGATTCGAGGATTGGGTGATAACTAAAGATAGCGAATCTTCCATTGTCTTCAAGCACACAGTCCGTCTGTTTTGTCCATTAAAGTTTCTTTACGTTCTTACATAGAATGGTATTGGAGGCGGAACTGGTGTGGTAATGAGAATTGACACTGAATTATTGAGATATTCGTGTCTAAATTGTCGGGACCACTTATTCACTAGCGATGTAGTATGTTGGACTTTTAGACGGTGAGCTTCCGGGCCACATGACCAACATCTTATCTCCTGTGTGGAAGCATGCACATTATGAGATCGAGGAGGAAATAATGGGCAACCGTCTTTACTACTTTTCTGGATTCAGTGATTGTTCCACACGGAGAACTAGATAATTTAAAATGTGAACCTACGCTTGTAGTTACCATTTTTGTGGAAGAAAGATATTGGCAACATTAAAACTGCTTATAATTCTCAAAGTTGGACCTTGGGAGACTATAGGGACGACATGGGGACGACTATGTCAGATAGAAGTTGTGGTGCTGGTTTCCAGACAGTTAATAAATGCGAGCCTTTCAAGTCCCCAAGATGATTTTTGATGTTATTGATTCGAATGAATGAATGAATGAATGATTCACCGACCCGATGGTCAGAGTTCTTCACGAAAAGCCTAGAAGAAAGATATGATGCTCGACGAGTCCCTAAAGCGAGGAGAACCCATTGGGCTACTCTTGCCCGCGATAGGGAAAAATGGAGGATTTACTGGCGCCCGCTCGAGTCACTCGATGATCAACGGGACCACAGGTGATACAGGTGATACAGGTGATTGATTCACGTCGAAAGAGGTAATACACCAAACATTTGAGAACGACCAGTTAATATTTCAAAACCGACTTTCCTTTAACTTCAGGATGACAAATTAGTAAGTAATTCCTTTTACTTCTGTTTACCAAACACGAGCTGTTATTTTATTTCTTTATTTACGCACAAGCTAACGTTTTGGCGGATTTTGCCTTCCTTAGCGCCTGGAAGGGTCAAGTTGACTGCAATCTACATGGCCAAACACCTCCATAACCAAACAGAGAAAATGCTAAACCAAAATTTCAATCACATTGAACACAGAGTCTTTGCACACTCACCGCTTTCTATGAGCCTTCCACTTAATATGTTAGGTGGAGACCAACCGTGCAGTGGTCACATGGAAACGTAATGTGCCCATCACATCAGAATAACAGTCATAATACTGCCCAATATCACGCGTGATAATGAGGCATTCATCGCTGCGGTTCACTTTCGGAATCTTGCAATTAAACCAGAATGCCTCGAGAATTTTGCCTGCTTGTCTTCTCGATTCTCGAGGATCGTTACCCTTACCCTCAAAATTTTCCCCGTT
>MQTX01000140.1:945234-1020946 GCA_009735665.1 Angiostrongylus cantonensis | reverse complement strand
ATGGCAATTACATGATCAACAGCTTCTCGAAAACCTCACCGCTTTTTTACATGACTTCCAATGAGGAAGGTTAGAACTGCTGATTATAGTCGCATATGGTTGATGACTGCGCCACCCCATATCAGAAATTAATATAGAGATACGGGGCCAGGTCGCGTGTAACCTCTGGGCATTACTCCCTGCTATTCGTTGAGGGATTTTTGGCATTTATCCAAACAGCCTCAAGGACTTTGCTCGTTGGTGTCTTAGTCTCCTGTGCGAGGATATTTACTTTAACTTTAAAATCGTCTCCGCTATGCTTTTGTATCCTATGCGTGTCTATGGGGTTCTTTGTCTCACTTTTCGTTTGCCATCTAGGTGTTCTTTTATACGGATACACAAGGGTCTGCCCGTTTCGCCAATATATTCATCTCCGCAATCCTTGCAAGAGATCAGGTATATCGTACCTGAACTCATGCAATCACCGTCCCTGCCGGAAGGGCAAATTACGCAATTTTGTGTTTCGTCTAGACGCTCATACAAGCGGTTACGAACTAACTGACGACGTAGAGGATCCGGTGGTATTTCATCCAACGTACCGATTACTCTAGACCTGCTATTCTTAAGCATAGCTACGCTTACTTTATCGCTAATAAAGGGCAACATAAACGGAATTTTCTTTTGGCCAAGTGTTTCGTATCGGCACGTCGCTCTCTTCCAAAACTTATCACGTGACTACTACTTCGTAGCCACCAGCCCTCTCATTTGTGCGTAATATTTCCCAGACCATCTGAAGATCGTGCAGTTTAGGCACTCTTTTAAGAGAGCCATAAGTTGCTGAATAGACAAGCCATGCATGTGTATTATTTTTTCATGTTCAACAAGAAGTTCGTGGATAGCTTGCATTGCGGAGTCATTCGATACGTTGGTGTAGAGCGCGGAACCATCGAAAGACTCCATCACGTACGCGTTGCTAGGAGACGCGTTACGTAGACGTTATAGGAACATTTGGGTGTTCGTGAGGTGAGCCGGAATATGGCTAAGCAGTTGGGTAAGTATTTGGCCTAAAAACCATGTCATTCTCTCGGTTGGCCCGTCTACACAGCTGATAATGGGTCTAACCTTGTAGGAGAGTGGATTGGTAGACGCAAGATCAGCAGCTGATACTAACGTATGTGTTTTAATAAGTAAGTATAAAACGGGACATGTTGGTCGATCTATTTTAAAATGCAGCTACTGTTGTGTTGTATTGTATTGTGTTTTTCTATGGAAGTAAATGTATGCTTTCGTCGTTTTCTCTCTTAGCAATCGCGAGGTTGTTAAACAGCATACGTTTACTTCCATACAAGAACACACATACAACACAATCGTAGCTGACGTTTCGGCAGAATCGCCTTCATCAGAGCCTGGAAGGGTACACTAATATGCAACTTACTAGGTCAAACACTTCAACACCACAAACAGAAAGATGAAAATCTGAGCGATAATTACAGGATCTACGGCTTCTCGAAAAAACCCACCGCTTTCTTCACCTGTCTTCCACCGAGGAAGAACAGCCGTTCAGATATGTAATCTTTCTTTGATAAGCTTACGCGAGGTTAATAAATGATTCCTAGCGATAAGCCTTGTACTAGCTGATAATGATACCGACTTCTACAGGATGGATTAATCGGAAAAAATAAGTGCTCATCACAACTATTGCAATTATCACAATTATCACCGGACAATCTTAACCTTTTATTTACCACCTACTCTTTTTAATGGCAGGGTATACATTGCGAAATATAACTTTAATGAAGCTGAGATATTTGTGAAACTCCTGCCCACGGGTGTCTGCGGCGTGGAACGCACGCGCTATAGTCCTTTCCAGGGAGTAACGTGTTCACCACCACACCATGCGGGTCCTTACTTTCGCCTGTATTTCAGCTAGTTCTATTGATCTTGCCACAGCAATCACCCATCAGCGGGATTGATCTAGGAGGCCCAAATCGGCCACGAACCCAGTTAAGCTGAGGCTGTAGTTATAATCACAATCTCATCATATCTGAAGTTGTATTTCGCAATATACCTTGCCATCGATGGTCGGCAGTTCCATCGCCTTCGCTTTGCTGATGACATCGTCCTTGTAACACCAGACATTAGTCAGGCGGAACGTATGCTTGCGGACTTTGATAAAGCGTGTGGAAAGATTGGTCTTCGACTAAATCTCACGAAAACGATGTTCATGAAAAATGGATTCGTTTCGCGTGCCTCATTGGAGTTCAACGGAACGACTATCTCCGAATGCTCCAGTTATGTCTATCTAAGTCGGGGAATCAATATGATGTACGACTTAGCTCCAGAGCTGAGCAGAAGGAAACGAGCGGCTTGGGGTGCTTTCAGGAGCATCGAGGATGTAGTGAAGAGAACAAAGAACACCCGACTCCGTGCCCACCTTTTCGACTCAACGGTTCCTCCTGCTCTAACGTATGCTTCAGAAACCTGGTCACTGTGTAAGCAGGATGAAAGATCACTCAGCGTTATCGAACGCGCAGTCGAAAGGACGATGCTAGGAGTATCCCGTGTCACACAAGTATGACAAGGGATCCGGAGCTTAGACCTGCGTCAACGATCAAAAATGAAAGATGCCGTTCTATGTGATGGTTAGAGTTCTTCACGAAGAGCCTAAAAGAAAGATATGATGCTCGACGAGTCCCTAGAGCGAGCAGAACCCACTGGGCTATTCTTGCACGCGACAGGGAAAAGTGGAGGATTTACTGGCGCCCGCTCGAGTCACTCGACGGTCAACGGGACTACAGGTGATACAGGTGATACTCTGCCATTAAAAAGAGTAGGCAGTAAATAAAACGGTTAAGACTGTGGTTATAACTAAGGCCTCAGCTTAACTAGGTTCATTGTCGATTTGGACTCACCTATTTCAGCGAGGTTCAGCACGGCCAGCATTCAACGACGTTCGTGAAGACGGCAAGATTCTCAATTGCTTGGCAAAGGTGTGTAGATAATGTGAAGACATTCATGGATGATGGGTTCTAGACTACGTAGCGAATGAATAAAAAAGTGTTGAGATTCGTAAAACATGTGATTACTGCTCGTGTAAATAAATAAATAAATGAAAAAAATGTGAAACATTTCTCGACATTCTAATTGAGCATTATGAAATACCTATGTACTTGGAACTCTACCGCGAAAATTGTAGTAGGCAGAAGATAAAATGTAAAACATTATGATTTCAACTACAGCCTCAGCTTAACTGGGTTCACTGCCGATATGGTCATCCCAGATAAATCCCGTTGACGGGTGTTTGCTGATGGCGCTGATCGATAGAACTAGCTGAGAGACATGCGAAACGAAGGACCCGCATGGTGTGGTGGTGAACGCGCTACTCCTCGAAAAGGACAACAACGCGTTCGTTCCCCACCGCAGACACCTGCAGTCCAGAGTTTTGCAAATATCTCGGCAACATTGTCGTTGTATTATGAAATATCGTCCAAAAACCTAAACACGAACGTAATGCTGCACTCAAGCATTGATAAAACATTTGAACCAGACACCAATAATAATCGATGAATTTTTCGACTAGCATTCCTTGTTATTCGCTTCAACTTTCTTTTTGAGATTGATGCTTACCCTAGCAAAGCGGGGAATGCTTGGCTAATGACGGAATCGCAGTTTAAACAAAATTTGAGGAACTTCATATTTTTTACTGGTTTTTTGACTTAGGTGGTTCCCACTGTCATCACACGTAAACAACACACAGGCGGTCTCACACGTAGCAGCACGGTTGGTGGTTTGCAAACAATGTGGAGCTACGCGATCAGCCGTCGCCACTTCAAGAATGAGATAAGTGTACTTTCTCATCTTCATTGTTTACGGAAAGGTTGGACCAAACGAAAGCTTGCTACCTCAAAAACATTTACGACCTTAGGTGTTTTCATGCTCCACGTTATTTCAGTTCTTCAGTGAAATATTCCTTGTTAACTCTTCAGCTCAAATCGTCTCTTTGCTCCCATGGAAAGCATTCATTTACTTCAATGTGTTACAAACATATCAGTTCACATATTTTCTTGCCAACATTCCGTGATTTCAAGGATGCAGCAAATCCAAGAAAATCAATGAAACAAAGAACCTACCAGAAATATGTGCATCTGACTGAAACTATTATTTTTGTAAGAAAAATTTTGGATAGGATTCCTTAGAACTTTCCTGTTTCATCATGTGATGAAATCATAACATTTCTTCTGGTAAGGTAGTACAGTCATAAAGGTAGTACATTCTTTCCTTATGCATCGTGATTTCTTAACGTTGGAATTTTTACTGGTTAAAAGAAAACTTCAGCACAAAACGTAGCCGAAGCGGTGTGGCAAAAACCATCCGGCCTTCGGCGAAATCTAACGTGCTGAAAATAGCAACCTTGGCTCTTAAACAAAAGATGTATCTGTATTGCATGCTTCTTTTGTACTTCGTTGTCCTTAATGCTTTACACAATTGAACATGAAGATGGACAGCTGAGGAAGACCTGACTCGACACGAAGGCGAAGCCGCCACATCGAGACGAATAACAAGCGTGGACCATCGATTCGGATCATCGGTTCTGATGAAGACGAAGACGTCGAAACGTTAGACGATAATAAATATTATTATCAACCTCGTGTAAGCTCATCAAAGAAGGAATACATATTGATGTTAAGTGTGTTGCAGTAGGATCAAGCTCTAGTGTCCTTCTGTTTTCGAGCAATTCAGATGTGATGTTTCATTTCAATGAGCAGACACGAGGTTGTTATCATAGAATTTATTGGGATACAATAGCTGACGTTTCGGCCGTTTCACCTTCTTCAGAGCCTGGAAAAGTCAAATTGAGATGCGATCTACTCAGCCAAACACTTTCTTGACCCTAGCAGATAAAACATAACAAATAAATTTGTATTCGCATAAGAAACTGCTTCATTTAAACAGCTACCGTCTATTTCTTGCATCTTAGTTAGTTGACGGACCAGTTGGTTGGATTGCATCCTAATAAATTCTATAATAACAACCTCGTGTCTGCTTATTGAAGAAAACATCGAATTATCAATCAATGCCGAGGTTAACATAAAGTCGGTCTCGGGAATTCAGATGTGATCTGAATTTTTTGTTCGAGGAGCTGAGCAGAGTTCGGTGCAAGTTTTAAGTTCTTCGACAAGCAGCATGTAGTCCTTGGTAGGGTTTTCGTTCATCTGCCAATATTGTGAATCATTTGTCAACCAATTACATGAGGAGGAGGTTTTGTTGAGAACATCCTCGTCACACTCAACATGTTTTCTTTTTCCTTGACGATGAGTTCTGAGTAGTTCTTTGTCAGCGTATAGCTGAATCGAATCTTCGTATCGAAAATGTGGCGATGAAATCCAGTATAGAATCCAAGTACATTGAGAAGTAAAGGAGGCACCATTTTCTCGATGCGTTCGTTTTTCCAGTTTCCACTGACAAGCTGTGCCACCCAAGATTTGATAGCCTCTGACCGTTTGTCTAGATGAGCACTGTGGTAAGCAAGAGCATTTTATAGGATACTAAGGCTGGATTTTTGCCGTTGATTATTGTGGTTTTCTGGAGCGCCGATGTTAGCTAACTCGAAGCTTTCCACGGGTTGTTACTTCCACAACCAGTTGCCGGTTCGTGTGAATCAGAGGGAAATTATCCGTTTTTCAACTAATTTCATTTCAGGACGGCGGTGATCTCTGATCTTGGTTTACTTTTAGCTGGACTTGCCGATAGAAGGGTCGGTCTTTTTGTCGGCTTGGGAGACCCTGTTAGTGAATAAACCGCTCAATGTATCAAGTCGGACATCCAGGAATCCCCACCTCCCAGCTTACGAGGCGGCAAACCATTAAGGCAAGAACGTTGATATAACAAATATTTCTCAAATAAAATCTTCAAAAAGAACTTTCGTTAGACTTTGGTAATAAGATTCAATAAATTTGTTCTTGAATAACCTGACAGGAGGTTGGTATTAAAGCTATTATTCGGCCAACGTTTTCGGGATTTCTTAGACCCGCGTTAATCCGAGTCGATGGTCCACAGGTGGTCGTGGTCGCGATGTGGGTGTCCGTTTTCACACCGTTTCGAGTCAAGTAGAGTATGAGTATCGCTCGAATCGGAAAGTTCACTCAGCAGTGCCTTTTATGAAGGACGGACCACTCACGATTCCTGCCATACCATATAGTGTCCAACTGTCCACCAAATTGGAGAATTTCTTGCAAATGAAGTACCAACTGCTAAACGACGCATTGCTCGCCAAATTGGGGATGAGCTATTTTATCAATTTCGTTTTGGCTCACCAATGAAAGAATACGTATTTCTGGAATAATGAACGAAAGATTGAGCTTTGTTAACCTTACTCGGCGTTTTTACGTCTTCGTCTTCGTCAGAACTGATGATGCGAGTCGGTGCCTACAGTTCTCTTTACTATTGACACGGTGTCTTCGTCTTCACGTCGAGTCGGATCTTCTTTAGTGGAGCGTCGCCTGAGGAAAGCAACCTCATCTGGAGATGCTCTTTTGTAGAAAACGGTGGTTGTTGATATGATTGTCCGGTGGTGACTTTCGTTTACTGGACAATCCATCCTACAGAAGTAGGTGTCATTATCAGCTGGCACAAAGCATAATCACCTGTATCACCTGTAGTCCCGTTGATAGTCGAGTGACTCGAGTGGGCGGGCGCCAGTAAATCCTCCATTTTTCGCTATCGCGTGCAAGAGTAGCTCAATTGGTTATGCTCGCACTAGCGACTCGTCGAGCATCATATCTTTCCTCCAGGCTCTTCGTGAAGAACTCTGACCATCGGGTTGGTGGTCTTCCTGCAGTACGTTTGACATCCCGAGGAACCCAGTCACTAATGGCTTTTTCTTTCTGCTCAGCTCTGGAGCTAAGTCGTTCAACATATTGATTTCCCGATCTAGATAGACACAACTGGAGCATTATGAGATATTCGTTCCGTTGAACGTGAATGAGGCAAACGAAACCAATCCGTTCTTCATGAACATCGTTTTCTTGAGATTTAGTCGAAGACCAATCTTTCCACACGCTTTATCAAAGTCTGCAAGCATGCGTTCCGCTTGGCTAATGTCTGGTGTTATAAGAACGATATCATCAGCAAAGCGAAGGTGATGTAACTGCTGACCATCGATTTTCACTCCCATATTTTCCTATTCCGATGTCCGCATGACGTTCAGGAGGGTGGTTGTAAATAATTTTGGCGAGATTGTATCGCCTTGCCTAACTCCTCTTTTGACGTCAACGTTAGAATTTTAGGATAGCAGCGACATCGGTTAGGTAAAACCTTCTATTTACTATGACGTGGTCTATTTCCGTATGGTACTCTCCATTGGGAGACTGCGGCGTCCAGCGTTGAGCATAAGGTTTCTGGAATTGCGAGTTACTAGTATGGTCTTGGTATTCGTGACAAACTCAGATAGCTGCTCACCTTGCTCATTTCCATTCCAATCAATGGGTCCCAATGTGGCGTTCTTCCGAGGTCTTTCTTGGTCCAATCTTGGCATTGAAATGTCCAGTGATGACCTTGAAGAATGTATGGTCTTCTCTGTAGAACCTCTCCAAGTCCATGTAGGACGCTTTGACTTCTTTTTCGTCATAGTTTGATGTTGGTGCGTAAACGACGAAGATTGTCAAAGCCGGTGTTGATCCACATCTTTTTTTTTAAATCGTTAACGTCCGATTCGGGTTGTAAGCTGTTCGATTGAATCGATGTTCATGGACAAACTTGTGTTGACGAGAACCCCGACACCGCCTACGCCTCTAATGTCGCATTTTCCGAGGAACATTTCTTCTCCAGTGTCATAGACAGCGTTGAATGGGTGGCGTCGTCTCGTCTCGGCCAGGCCGATGGCGTCGTACCTTATTATTCTTTCTTGCATGAGCAAGTCCTCTATCGAGGACTCGGATGCAAGTGTACGTGCGTTGTAGGTACAGATTGTCACCATAGTTCTTCGTGATCCAGGCTGCGAAATTGGGGCTCTTTCGGGGTCAGGGGAATGAGGCCCGTTTTTTTTTTACTGTATTTAGCATATTTGACACCCACGTATAATTTGCTGGGCTCTGAACGTGGGAGCTGGTTATACTCACGTGTAGCTTGCCAGGCTCTCCTAGAGTGGACATGGAGCTTATTTGTTGGAGGCGACTCCTAATCGCCTCACATATACTTCCCTGTCACTTGATTGCAGACTTTTGGCCAAATTGACTCGTAGAGTACAATCCTCATAAAGCGAGAAGGCACCCGCACACGCATGCATGAATAGGCCTAGCAAATACAGAAAGTATGTGCCAAATCAGCGCAGCAGAATCATGGAGTCCATCCCCTGGATCCACCTGCTTCTCAGAGAATCAATGGTCGCTTTTGATCCGCGATTAACCCCCTATCTGCCACCTGGGAACGCTCCACGTAGCCTTGCGAATCGGCTCGAGATCCCTCATATAAGAGAGGTTCGTGGACAAAGCATAATAGTACTTCAAAAGCCTACTTTTTGCTTTAATCTTGGTACAACTAGTCGTGGCAAGGCTAAAGGAATGTCGCTTTTTGAAGCTTTCTCCAAATATGTATCCTTTCTTTGATAAGCTTACAGCTTTTGAAATATTCTCGAGATAGTTTCTTTTTTCAAATTACCGTATGTTTCCTATATTTCCTAAATTAACTATGTTTAGCGCTAGCCAGTTCCAAAACTTCGATTCGAACAGTAGTAAGAGAGATGAGGAGAGATAAATCTTACATGTAGTATTTCCGCAGTGTTCATGCCGATTCTATATGATTGAAATTATTTGAATACGGGTATGTTTCCTATATTTCCTAAATTAACTATGTTTAGCGCTAGCCATATTTACCTTTGCACTCTCTTCAAACTGCTGCCTGACAGTCATCTCACGCACCTTTTTTGCAACGGGCTCAAAAGGGCTTCTGTAACTTCTTTGTAAGAACTCTTTTTTTTCCAGTGGTTCGGACATCGGATGAGCAGTTGTCAGTTGCATGTATTTTCCTATATCAGTCATTCCAATGAAGTTTCTGTATAAGCCTTTGTGTCGCTTTCAGATGAACTTTTTGTGAGAGTAACTGCATCGCTTTGACAAGTGCTTTGTGTAAGCTATTGAATAGTCTTCATGAACCTCTTGTGAAAGTAGTTCTATCAGGTTGTGCTGACTGAGAAGCATCCTCGAATCCCTTTTTGAACATTATCTTTATTTTCTCAGTCAAAACTTTGTCCATTAGAGAAGAAATATGAGGAGTATAATTAGTTATCTGTGCTGGATTGCTCAACTAGTGCTCTTACGGTCTCACTCATAGTACTAAGTACCTACGCTTGTTTTTTTTACCTTTCTGGATATCGTCACATTGTTAGTCTTATATTGCTTTCATTGCTGGAAGCTCTTATAACCCAAACTTGAGATTCTATTTTGTGGCAACGTCAAAGAGTCCCGCTCTCGTATGGCAAATTCGTACAATGTCGAGCATTACACTTCAAGCTAGTGATTTATACGGTGTCTACGACTGACTCGAAGAGCTACAACGTATTCAGCTGACCCACTAATGCAGTGATGTTAATGGTGTTAAAGAAACTTCTATGGCTGAGATCGATGGCTAGGAATATTTTGAATTTTGGCTTAAGATTATCATAGTCTGTCAAATTTGGCTTAAGAAAGGGTAATGAAAGGAAAATTCTGAACCGGCAGCCGAAGCGACGTAAAAGTTGGCAGACCTTTCCAGGTGATAGAGGCCAGGAGAACAATGGAATCCGAGATCTGCTGGAATCCACACCGTAGATGTGAAAGAGGGGTAGTGTGAAGATAAATCATGGGGCCATGTTCCAAAACTTCGATTCGAACAGTAGTAAGAGAGATGAGGAGAGAGAAATCTTACATGTAGTATTTTTCATAGTGTTCATGCCGATTCTATATGATTGAAATTATTTGAATACGAAGTCCTTTGTGAAGCATTACGTTCTGTGCAGCGTTTATAGTTGAACGAGTATAACTCACTAGGATACGCGCTGAGTATATCGGAGCGTTTACGAATCTGGCTAGAAGAGCAAACGCGCGTTCTTGCACCCTATATTTGCCCCAGGAGGAATTAAATGTGAATCACCTTCATGGGTCTTGGAAAAAGGTGACGATTGTCGAGCATTACACTTCAAGCTAGTGATTTATACGGTGTCTACGACTGACTCGAAGAGCTACAACGTATTCAGCTGACCCACTAATGCAGTGATGTTAATGGTGTTAAAGAAACTTCTATGGCTGAGATCGATGGCTAGGAATATTTTGAATTTTGGCTTAAGATTATCATAGTCTGTCAAATTTGGCTTAAGAAAGGGTAACAAGTTGAAACCTTCTAAATGGCCCTTACTGGTAGGTTTGAAATTTTTGAATCATAAATGAGTGAGTGAGTGAGTGAGTGAACTGTTTTACAGAAAAAAGCAACATGACGAAGTCTTTGCTAACTCTTTCAAATTTTGGCAAAAGTTCCTGCTTTTGATAGCTGTTTTTCCTAATATTCATACTTAAGAGTTAGTTTAGCTACTATTGTTTTCTTCACCTTATAGCCCTTCGATTACTGGTAACATCGTCTAAAATTTATATATATATATATACAAATATATATATATATTTGATAAAAGAGGGAAAGGCCGGCCTATAATTAGATCTCTTGATACGGTTTCCATCCGTTTATTCACGAACGTTAACGTGATTGGCCTCTCTTGTCGGTCGGCGATAACAATTAAAGATGCCACTACGTCGGATATGGTTTGATGAGCTTTTCTTGCATATATGCTTGCGGTGAGCACCTTCAGCGCAGTGATTAGAAGTTCACATATGGCCAATGGTTTGTTTCCACGCCCAGGCAAATCACAACGTTTATCCCTATGGGGCTGACAGTTGATACCACACTATTCTGTCGGATTTGCAGTGTGCATCAAGAATTTCGTCCGTTGCAACGTCACCCAATATCAGCAGTTCGAATTTCTCGTCTGGTAGCACAATTCTTAGTAAATCCATCTGTGGAAGGATCAAGCACATAGTTGCGTTCTCATTCAAAATCGAAAAGGAAGTAACTAATCTAAGGCAAGGGGTGGGTAGCACAATGGCAGTGGTGCCGATCACCACGAACATGATGCTCGTTTGATCACTGATCACACCCAAGGCTCACCAAGACTGTTATCCCTTAGTGTTCGGAAAACTGGTGGCGGTCTTCTCTGGAAGAAGTTTACTTTCTGCAATCCAAAGAGGAACGCTCTATCCTACCTATCTCAGGGCGTCAGGCAGAAACAACTCTACCAGCATTCAACGGCATTCATTATGAAAGGAAAATTCTGAACCGGCAGCCGAAGCGACGTAAAAGTTGGCAGACCTTTCCAGGTGATAGAGGCCAGGAGAACAATGGAATCCGAGATCTGCTGGAATCCACACCGTAGATGTGAAAGAGGGGTAGTGTGAAGATAAATCATGGGGCCATGTTCCAAAACTTCGATTCGAACAGTAGTAAGAGAGATGAGGAGAGAGAAATCTTACATGTAGTATTTTTCATAGTGTTCATGCCGATTCTATATGATTGAAATTATTTGAATACGAAGTCCTTTGTGAAGCATTACGTTCTGTGCAGCGTTTATAGTTGAACGAGTATAACTCACTAGGATACGCGCTGAGTATATCGGAGCGTTTACGAATCTGGCTAGAAGAGCAAACGCGCGTTCTTGCACCCTATATTTGCCCCAGGAGGAATTAAATGTGAATCACCTTCATGGGTCTTGGAAAAAGGTGACGATGATGTAGCATATTTATATAAAACGATTAAGAAAGGAGATGATAGTTGTAGAAGTCCTTGTTAGTGCAGTCGGAAACGAGGCTCCATGTGTGGACGACGGGTTTATACAACGGTCACATCGTGCTTCAGTATTTTTTTTCAGTAGCTGATAGTCAATTAAAAGTAATGAAAAATTTCATTGGTAGGAATTCGCCTACGATACTTGTATTAATTGGTCAGTGAAATGTATATCTTCGAGTCAGTCTTCTGCACCGAACAATCACTAGTTCAAAGTACAATGCTCGACTTTATACGAATTGGTCACGCGAGATGTTTAGGATATCCAGGAAGGTAAAAAGTACTAGCTGAGCGATCTAAGTGAGACTGAGCGAAAGCAGGACGAGACTCTAACTGGGATGACTCGCCATTTTCCTAACATTTTCTTTACATTGAGCGGAGTTTACCCAGCAAACTAGAGTTAATTCTCGGAGGACTTCACCTATTACAATCTGATGAAGCTGCTTACAAAGAAGATTCACGAAGACTGCACAATAGCTTATACAGAAATTACATATGAAAGCGCACAATTGCGTATGGAAAGCTTATCTGAAAGCAACACTAAAAATTATAAAAAATTTATGTGGAGGCGATGGAATAGCATGTACAAAGGCTCATAGAGGAAGGTGCACGTGGAACTGATATAAACGCTTATGCAGAGTGTTTATGTGAATTAGGTATAAAGAGTACAAGGGAAACATAAATGTGACCAGCATTAAGCGTAGTTAATGTGGTAGGTATATGATAAGGATAAAAGGATAAAGCTCTCGGCGTTGATCAATCCCTGAAGGACGCGCCATGCATTTGACTTTCCCAATATCAGCAGTTCGAATTTCTCGTCTGGTAGCACAATTCTTAGTAAATCCATCTGTGGAAGGATCAAGCACATAGTTGCGTTCTCATTCAAAATCGAAAAGGAAGTAACTAATCTAAGGCAAGGGGTGGGTAGCACAATGGCAGTGGTGCCGATCACCACGAACATGATGCTCGTTTGATCACTGATCACACCCAAGGCTCACCAAGACTGTTATCCCTTAGTGTTCGGAAAACTGGTGGCGGTCTTCTCTGGAAGAAGTTTACTTTCTGCAATCCAAAGAGGAACGCTCTGTCCTACCTATCTCAGGGCGTCAGGCAGAAACAACTCTACCAGCATTCAACGGCATTCATTATGAAAGGAAAATTCTGAACCGGCAGCCGAAGCGACGTAAAAGTTGGCAGACCTTTCCAGGTGATAGAGGCCAGGAGAACAATGGAATCCGAGATCTGCTGGAATCCACACCGTAGATGTGAAAGAGGGGTAGTGTGAAGATAAATCATGGGGCCATGGCGTTGATCAATCCCTGAAGGACGCGCCATGCATTTGACTTTATTAAGCGTCGTTTGGAGGTAATTGAATGCATATCTGGCCTTTACAGTGGCTCGCGATGGCCTACCGTTGTATCGAACCAGTATTGCGCCACACGCTTCCTTTTTTTAGGTACATGATAGTATAAAGAGCGGGAACTATTTGGATAATAGTCATCACAATGTTTTCATTAACAATCGAGAGCGTCCGTGATTACCAATCTGTTTACGCTAAGTAACACTTCGACCACCGGCTTCTCGAAAAACCCACCGTTCTTTACCTGCCTTCCGCCGAGGAAGAACATCCGCTCGGAGTCGCATATGGTTGATGACTGCACCGTCCCACATCAAAAATAAATTCTGAGATACGGTGCTAGATCACGTGTCATTGAGGGCATTCTTCCCCACAACCCATTCTCGGATTCCTGGCATTTATTCAAAAAGCCTCCAGGAGTTTGCGTGTTGGTGTTTTGGGATCCCCTGTGAGGATAGCTGCTTTTATACCAAAATCGTCTCTGCTATGCGCTTGTATGCTCTGCATGCCTACTGGGGTACTTTATCTTGCTTTTCGTTCATTATCAGATGTTCTTTTATACGGAAACACAAAAGTCTACCCTTTTCGCTAATGTATTCATATTCGCAATTATTACAAGAGATCAGGTATATCGTATCTGAACTTATGCAGTCACCGTCTCTACCGTAAGGGCAGATTACGCAATTTGTTGTTCCACATAGACGGTCATAGAGGCGGCTGCGAACTAACTGACGCGTAGAGTGGCCGGTGGTATTTCAACTATCGCCACCGATTCCTCTAGACCTACCTTTTCTTAAGCATCGTTTAATAGCTGCGCCTACTACATCCCTGATAAAAGGGAACATGAACGGGACTTTCCTTTGAGCAAGTGTTTAGCTCTGGCGCTTTGCTCTCCTTCTAATGTTATTTCTTGCGGTAACTATTTCGTAGGGCGCGCGTGGCGCAGTGGTCGGAGGCGCCACTGTGACGGCCCACCAAGCCTTTCATCCCTCCGGGGTCGGCAAATTGGTACCAGACTTGTCTGGGAGGATATCAGTACTGGTTCGATACAACGGTAGGCCACCGCAAGCCACTGTAAAGGCCAGATATGCATTCAATCACCTCCAAACGACGCTTAATGAAGTCAAATGCATGGCGCGTCCTTCAGGAATTGATCAACGCCGAGAGCTTTATCCTTTATCCTTTAAATATTTCGTAGCCATTGGAGATGAATATTTGCCGAGCCAAGTCACACGATTCTTATTTTGGTTTCTTACTTTTGCACATGGATGGCTGTTCGAAACATGTTTCTCACAATCGTCCTCTTTGTGTGTGAAGGGTGGGACGAGAGGGAATGAACCAGGATGTTTTGTTACTTGGTTTCCGGTACCACTTTGTCATGTAACCGCTTCTTGATAGGTTTGTTTAAACGTTTGGAAAATTAAACTAGTTTTCTTTCGGTTTCTCCCTGGTGAACTACTCTACTGCAGATACGTAGATGATTATTTTGTTATCTTCTCCATACAGTAGGAGATGGAAAAATGCTTTGAATTATTGAACGAGCAGTCTGAGCACATTAAGATTAGGTTTTTCGAGATGCTGCAGATTGTGAAATTACCGTTCAGGATTGTCATCTTTCTGGTGTTGTTTCTGAATCTTTTGATCTAGTAAGTTGCGCATTGGTGTGCCCTGCCAGGCTCTGAAGAAGGCGATACTGCCGAAGCGCCAGCTGCTTTTGCGTTGCATGTGTTTTACGTGCAAGGAAGTAAACGTGTGCTGAGTGACCGCCTCGCGAATGCTGGAAAAAAAAGAACGATAGATTTCGGCTCTTTATTAGAAGAAAATTATTATTTGCTTTTCGTTTGTTCAAGGGAACGTATTTAACTCGTCAGCTCTTTTTTTCCACTGAGATATTTATCTACCCATATGCAGGCGGTGCCTAGTCTATACGGGAGGGGTGGGACACTGCACTGGTTAATAATACAGCCCATCAGGAACTATAGTGCTGGTTCGAGCCCCTCTTCAACCTTATCCTTCATTCTTCCACTGAACTCTATGGGTGAATCTCCAAGACTGAAAGGGGAATCGACTCGATCAGCATTTCACAACATTTGTAGAAAAGAAGAAATCATCAACAGCGTCCGTAGCGCAATGTTCGAAAATGATGCGAGGATGTGGAACATGAGTACGACGGAAACAAATCGAATTCAAGATGTGCTTGGATCCAGACGGAAGGTGTGGTGACGAGACGGGCGAAAAAATCTTTAAAAGGTTTGCATTCAATTTCCATGGATAAAGGATAAAAGATAAAGCTCTCGACGTCGCGATACTGTGTCGCCTTGTCGAACCTTCGAACCGCTTTTCCGATGGTTATACTAGGTAGTGGATAAAAAAGGTGTGTTTTAGTGGTGCAGTTCCCATAAGAGTTAGATAAAGGATAAAAGGATAAAGCTCTCGGCGTTGATCAATCCCTGAGGGATGCGCCATGCATTCGACTTCATTAAGTATCGTTTGGAGGTGATTGAATACATATTTGGCCTGCACAATGACTCGCGGTGGCCTGCCGATGCATCGAGCCAGTGCTGCTATCCTCCCAGACAAGTCTGGTATCAATTTGCCGACCCCGGAGGGATGGAAGGCTTGGTGGGCCATGGGCGCAGGGATCGATTCCACGTGCGTGTCGCAGTGGCGCCTCCAACCACTGCGCCACACGCGCCCTTCAATTTTTATAAAAATATACATTTATAATTAAAGCGGTTACATCAGTTGGTCTTTTGATTCTTCTCGCAAGTGGTGGTGGATTAAATTACATCAAAATTAATGTGACGTTTTAAATTCTTCAATTTCAGATGCACGTTACAAAACCCATACTTATCTCTTTCCCCGAAATGAAACAATTAGCACCACGTAATTCTGGTAAAGGGATATTTGTATACATATTACTTTGCGTCAAACTCTAGTCTTTAAGAGTACGCAGATCAGTCTTCTGGAGTCCGCAAATTCTTTGTGCTATTTTTTAACAGCGGCTTTCTTGTTGAAGTCTTCTCTTCGCGAATATTTTAGTTACTAACGTTCGTGAAGAAACGGTAGTTGGCTGTGGAAGCTGCATCACCCCATGTGCTGGTTAGATCAGATTTCTTATCTTAATTCTCTCAATTTTTTTTTTGCAATATTCATTTTTCTATGTGTATACGTGGCTATCACAAAGAATAAAAGATAACGATTTTGGCATAGATCAATCCCTAAGGAAGACGTGATGCATTTGACTTCATCAGGCATAGTCAAACGTGATCGGATGCATGTCTGACCTATAAAAGGCATGCGCTGACTTACCGATGCATCAAGTTAGTGCTCTACCCTCCCAGACAAGTCTAGTACTAATTTGTCGACCCCGGAGATACTGAGGGTTTGACTAGGGCGGCACCCAGGATCGTCCAACGACTACGTGTGTCTTGCAGAGCACTTCTAATTACTACGCTACACGCACCATGGCCATTACCACTCAATGCACTTTCCTTAATTGGGCTGATCACTATAAACCGATGAACATTACTATTGTGTGGTCCTCAACCTGAGCAAAAATTGGCTTGACAAGCACTACCCAGACCCAAAGAAAGATAGTATCGTTACTATTGTGTTTTTTTTTTAAAATATGGAGTCACTTCCTTGAATGGCTGCCGCCTAGACGTTGCGAAGAAATTCCTTGGTGTTGAATTTTGATATGAAGAGTTGGTTTACTTCTCATCAGAGTCCTTCACTTATAGAGTAGCCTTGGCGTATTGGTAGAAATATTTATCTAGAATTAAGGCTAATGAGGAATCACTGTCGCTTCAGAAAAAAACGTAGTCGCCCTGCTTGACAAAGTATAACAAAAAAAAACTAGAATACTTGACAAAATAAAAGCCGGGGAAAAATTTCCGACGAAATCAATGACTTGAAATAATATGTGGTGTAGTCATAGAAACACAAAATTTCGTTTGAAACAACAATTTAATGTTAAAAGGAAAGAAGACTAGCACTATTTCTAGGGCAGAAAATGACCATGCTCTGAGAGGAATAGAACCCAGTCCTTTAAATTACCTCACTTTCGAAATTCATGCTCTATTTTCTCTATTTTCACAAACAGTGTTGCTTCTAATATCACATCTTTCGATTTATCCTGTCAACTGGTATCGTTTACTACACTAGTTTCCTCTTTGACAAAATCGAAAAACTACTCGGTTTCACTAACCATTTGGCTTTAAAATTCATTTTCTTTCTTTTTCTTTCTCATTTATTTCGTTTCGTTCAATCGCCATAGGGAGGTGATAGTATTTCTATTTGACTGCGACTGTGGCTTGTGGGTATGGAAGTCGCTTGCAGCACTGGATAGTTGACTAGCGTATGTGACAAACACATCACGCCATTTTTTTTTTATTGTCTTCTTCTAAGTCCTCTTGATTTCTCTAGGATCTGTATAACTGTGCAGTTTTTATTTATCTGTGTTCTCTGTCTGTTCTCATTATATGTATGACTGGCCCAAGTATGTTCGTTTCTTGCGTTTCTTGAGCTCGGTCTCGAAGATGGGATGTTCTTTGCAACCACGAAAGCTGGCTTGGTGTGGTCTGCGTCAGTTCATGTTCTGGTGGTTTCTGTGTCCCACGTTTGCAGTCATCAAGCTTTTTTACATATCACGAATGTGAGTCTTAGTCAGTTAGATAAAGTATGATAGTTTCAGTTTCAACACTGTCAAATGCTCCTTGATGACGTGAATCAATTGGACTGTGAGAAAGGAGAACGCACTGCGACGTAGGCCTAGCAGCGTTTTTATCAACCTCGTGCTACCTTATCTATGAAATTGGTCATGCCACGGATAAAGAAAAGTCGGTTTTTGAAAATATGTAATGCTTTGTGCCAGCTGATAATGACACCGAGTGGAGCAGGATGAGTTATCCAGAGAAGAGCAAACGATTATCGACGGACAATCACCATCAACAACCGGCCCCCACAAAAGAGTATTGCCGAGTGAGGTCAATTCATTCGAGAATTGCTTCACTAGGTTCAACTCGATTCATTCACAAAGAGCCAAAGAAGAAGAAGGAGGAACTACCGTGGACGATCGAAACGGATCAATCTGGCTCTGAAGAGAGTGAAGGTGCCAAAGCGTTAGCTGAACAAAGTTTTTATCGGACTCGTGTTAGTTTATGAATAAAAAATGAATGCACTCTATGAGATCAGCAATCAGAAGCACCTGTCATTTCGTTCTGTTCACAATCATTCTGAAGAACTTTGTTGAATATCTTCGCCGAATAAATTTAGAGATCTAGCGGTGGACTATCCACTGCTTATGTCCTATTATTCACCAGATTTTAGAAATAAAAAAAAAAGATGGATTATCCGTTGAGAACACGTCATCATTACCAGACAGTCATGTCAGCAACAACCGTCCTGGATAAAAGAACACTACCAGGCGAGGTTGTCTCATTCGAACGATACCTTGACGAAGATGATCTGCCTTGGTACGATGACGCAGACGCCACATCGGAAAGGCGAACGACTGTGGGCCATCGACTGGAATTAACGGCTCTGAGGAAAACGAAGACGTCGAAACGTTACCTGAATACCCATCTTTATTAACTTCGTGTTACATAGAGAAACTGTTCAGGAAGCTTCTTTTGTTTGTTTATTCAAAGACTAGAAAGAAATACCACGTGCACGGGTGGGCAGAATGGTGCCGCCAGCTGATCGACCGACCGATCGCCGTCGCGTTGTGGGCGGGAAACTGGGCAAGTTGCCTGACGCCTCTTGCCCAGTGATCCCGTCTGTGCTGGCCATTCTCATTCTCTGCACCGATGTTTTGCCGTGTCGCACGTCAGACGTCATTGACAATTTCTGGTCAGTACATTTAATTGATTCCATTGTTTGTAATAGTATAGTCCTTTTCCAATTCTTTGAACTACAGATAATCAATCAGCTATGGTGTTTTTCTTAAAAAGTTGTATTGCATTGTGAAACGTCAACAGGCGATAGAATATCGACTATGTTTTGATGAAGAGCGAATCGATTTTCCGGCTTGATCAATCGTCGTCATTTAAAAATCATATGCTCTTCCTTCTTTTTCCGTGACCCGACAATATAACAACGCTGCGAGACGGGAATACTCACGGATCCCTAAGGGAGCTTGTGGCGCAATGGTCGGAGACGCCCTGCAACACACACGTGGAGTCGATTTCCGCGCCCATGGCTCAGCAAGCCCTCCATTCCTCCGCAGTCTTCAAATTGATACCAGACTTGTCTGGAAGGATAGCGGCACTGGTTCGATACATCGGTAGGCCACTGTGAGTCATTGTAAAGGCCAGATATGCATCCAATCACCTCCAAACTATGCTTGATGAAGTCGAATGCATGGCCCATCTCTCAGGGATTGGTCGACACCGAGAGCTTTAGCTTTATCCTTCTATGCTCTTCCTTATCATCGTTCTTCTTGACGATTTTGAAGCAGTAAAAGATCGCTTTTTCCAGAACACCGGTGAACTTGAAGTTTTTTGTGCTTCACCTTATTTCACTTCTCAAATAAAACGCTCTTTCTTGACTTTGCAACACAAATCACCTCCTTATCCCGACTAAATGATCTAATGATTTATTTCAAAATGCTGTATTCATAATAGTTCACTTCTGTTCCAGCAACCCTTTCGATGACTACTGTAATGTCGTAGATCAAACTAAGTCTATAAAACTGCAGGTCTTCCAGGATTCTCCTAAGCATCCCACTGAAATTGTTCCTTTATAAGTAAGACGTCTAGGTGGAGATCTCCTGAGTGTTCTTGCTTTATCATGTGGTACTCAAAAAGCAACTGAGAATTTACCTTAAATCTTTAGTGTATCCGAATGAAACTACTCTTTCTACAAGGAAGACGCTTAGACGGCAATTGTTAAAATGTTCTTGTTTTGCCATCTAGTGAAATTCCAATGTTTATAAATTTACAATTTATTCTAAGGCGAGTCATAAAAAGATTTCCTTCTATTAATTACTATTTTTATGAGAAATGTTTCATGGTGAATTTTAGTACGAAATGTAGCCGCTGTTGCGTCACAAGAACCTGCTGGGCCGTCAGTGAAATCTAAAGTACCAGGACCTGCATCCATGGCTCTTAAACAGAGAATGGATCCATTGCATGTTTGTTTCGTATTTCGTTATCGTTACACTTGTATAAAGTCAAATATATGGACACACGGTATGTGGGATACCTGTGACCTAGGAAAGTTTTTACTTTTACTTTTCCTAGATGGTCTTTTTAAGTATGCCATATCGCTTCTAGTATCCACCTTCATACTCTCCTTTATTCACCATGTTGCCCGCAACTGTAGTCCGTAGAAGTAGTCGGAATCGCTTGTACGCATAGCGTGCTTCCCGAGTATCCGTGAGCTTTTGCCATTATTGACTTTTCGGATATTGGATAAAGGTGGTTATCTCTACAAATTTCTAGTTAACGATGCTAGCTTGCTCTCGCTCTGGTCTTCACCATAAGTAGTAACTGGCGTTAAGGAAAGTTATATTGATGAGTGGAAGGACTGGAGATATTTTTTTTTGTTGTAAAATTTAGTACGTACATGTAGATGGGCACGTCCTGTTCGACTATGAGGCGTTCCTGGTCCGTATGACTTTATTCATACATTGTTAGTTCATAAATGAGAAGGTACTTGAATTGTGTCACAACAATACGGCCATATAAGAAAATTTATGCCATCTTTTTTGATTTTGGAAGAACATTGTGTTTCACACATTGATGTTTGATAATATTCTTGCTTAGCATTTTGATGAGTGCCAATGTTTTCTACAGATCTTGGATTAGTGTCAAGATGCTGTTTTCTGTGCTTTCCTGTGCTTTCTTTATAGACTTGTTGATTACAACTAACATTACCCAAAATATATTCAATTGTCCGTTTTTTTTTTTGGGAGGGGGGGGGGGGAGGCGGAAGAAAGACTATCCTTTAGTTAGATTTCTTGAAATGATTTCTCCACCATCTGAATGACTTTACACAAAGGCTTCTGTTTGTCTCAGCAATGATAACCGCCGCTAGTACCACCACAGACGATCGCCGTACACAGTGGCTAGGCTAGTCGGGTTACACAATTGTGATGATTTGTTGTGATTTATTATGGAAGAATTTGTTCCGTCCTAAGGGAATAGAAAGCGAACCTGCTCTGATTTTGTTTCGTTTTGTTTTCTGCTCAGGCAAGGAGACACTTAACTTTCCAAGCTGTTTTCAAAAATGAGATCATTCTTTCGAATGAATTACTGGACTTGCTTATTACATGATTTCTTGCCGTAGATTTTCTCTGAAATGAGCTGCGTGAGCAGCTATTTTCAAATCAAGAGTTTACTCCGTCAGTATCCTTTTTGGTCGGTTTATACAATTTTTTTTTTGAATCAGTCGGCATCTCCCTCGAAAAGTAAGGAAGCGATACTATATGTAAACTATGAAATGCAGAAATTCTGGGAATTCCTAACTAAATTCATGGCAGGTGTTGAAGAAAAGCATATTCATTGGCAAAGAAAATCTTCTACAGAATAAGCTAAAAGCATAGCAACTCCATGATTGAACGTGTTTCCTTCTCCGATTTCGGAAAAAAACTGCATTTCTTTTCTAATAAACGGAACAAATGATGAGGATTTGAAAGACTGGAAAGAGTTGAGGAAATTTATTTAATTATGGAATTACTATGTTTTTAGTTTATTCTGTAGAAGATTTTCTTTGCCAATGAATATGCTTTTCTTCAACACTTGCTATGAGTACGGAAAACAATAATGGCTGAATAGCATTGAGCTGGCTTCATCAAGTTCTCTTAAGTGCATCATCGTAGTTATTTTCTGGATCCTATTTTTTGGTACATCTTGTGACAGTTCCCAGGATCGACTTTCTGTTAACCTCGGCGTTGGAATATGAATACGTAGTTTACTTGGTCAGCCATCGCAAGGCTGTTATACAGCATACATTTACTTCCATAGAAAAACACACAATACAATACAACAGTAGCTGACGTCTCGGTAGAATCGCCTTCTTCAGAGCCTCGAATAGTATACTAATATGCAATTTATTAGGTCGAACACTTCAATAACACTTACAAAAAGACGAAAAACTCCATGGCATTTATATGATCAGCAGCTTCTCGAAAACTGTCATCAACCATATGCGACTATAATCAGCTGTCCTAACCTTCCTCATTGGAAGTCATGTAAAAAAGCGGCTCTGAAGAAGGCGATACTGCCGAAACGTCAGCTATTGTTGCATTGTATTGTGTTTTTCTATGGAAGTAAGTGTATGCTGTATAACAACGTCGCGATTGCTGAACAAGAAAGCAACGCATTCCTTTCTTATTCTTGGCAAAAGCATAAAGAATAAATGCGCTCGAAGATCATCGACTGCTTAGGGATACGCCATGCATTCGACTCCGTTAAGTATCATTAGTGTTGACTAAATGCATGTTTACCTTATAGAATTACGTTTAGAGCTTGCCGATGTACCAATTCAATGTTTTGCTCTCTCAAACAAGTCTGGAACCAATTTGTCAACTCGTGATTGATGGAGAGCGCGATTTGCTCGGAAAGCGTCAGTGTTGCAGGGCACCTGTAATGAATGTGCTATATACGCTCCTTCCTTTCAGTATTTCTACCACATTGATGTTGTTTTGAGTGAAAAAAAAACAAATGGACCAACAGGGCAGCCGGAAACGTTTCATGTTTTTCCGTTTAGTGTCTAGTGTACACAAAAAATTAAATTCGAATTGGAGCTCTCGGAAAAATGGTGCTGCTTTTTCGTCACTCACATCGTGCTCTCTACGATTTCCGCTCGCCTTGCTCTTTTCCCTGCACTTTAGAATAGACTATTCTTCCAGTGCTGGCGAAGTAGTTGGGTTCTAATCTCGAAAAAAGTGTAAGGGTTTGAGATCTATAGGAAATATTGGAATAAAACCAATACATTAAAAACACTGGAATGAAATCGATATCTATCGAAAGCACCGTAGAGAGGTTGTTTTTTTTTTTTGAAATGATTGGTTGGAAGTCGATATGTCATAAAAACACTGGGAGAAGGTCAAGCTCTTTTTTAAATGGATAGTGACGGTGGAGAACACTTGAAGAAAATCAACACGGCTGGAACATACTGTTTCGAAAAATAATTTCCCTTACATACAGTGACTGTTGGAGTTATAAATGAAACGAAAAAGGATTGGTCATCTTCAGTAACAAACGACTATTCATATAGCGAAAACACATCTGATAATGGAATGATTACATTGGTTCTAAGATCAAAAAGAAAATTCTCCCCCTCTTAACTTTGAATTCGATCAGGCTTTCATTTCAGCAAACCACATCCGTTCGACTGTTCGTCGACTACGAGAACTCCTTTGGCAACTACATGGTTGATGCAGATGGTAAGTGCAGAATATTCCATTTCGAACATATTGTAGCCGTTTATATTACTACTTTACCTATGCCACCTGTATCACCTGGAACCCCGTTAATCGTGAAGTGAAGAGGCGAGTACCACTAAAGCTTCTGTAGGCTGTAATGACTCGGAGAATAATACACTTTCTTCGAAAATCCTTTTATTTCTAGTGTTTTAGAGAGATTATAAAGACAAGTTCGTTCATGCCTGTTCGATTCTGTAATATTAATGATACTAATAATAAATTGGAACGCACGTGGATTTTCAGCTCACAAATTCGGATCATCCACAAGTTTTCATGCAAGTGCCAGATAACTTGTTGTTAAACGTTTGGATTAATATGAAATGTGTTCATATCCCATAGAGTCACTAGCTCCTACGTGTGTGTAAGGGTTTGAGATCTATAGGAAATATTGGAATAAAACCAATACATTAAAAACACTGGAATGAAATCGATATCTATCGAAAGCACCGTAGAGAGGTTGTTTTTTTTTTTGAAATGATTGGTTGGAAGTCGATATGTCATAAAAACACTGGGAGAAGGTCAAGCTCTTTTTTAAATGGATAGTGACGGTGGAGAACACTTGAAGAAAATCAACACGGCTGGAACATACTGTTTCGAAAAATAATTTCCCTTACATACAGTGACTGTTGGAGTTATAAATGAAACGAAAAAGGATTGGTCATCTTCAGTAACAAACGACTATTCATATAGCGAAAACACATCTGATAATGGAATGATTACATTGGTTCTAAGATCAAAAAGAAAATTCTCCCCCTCTTAACTTTGAATTCGATCAGGCTTTCATTTCAGCAAACCACATCCGTTCGACTGTTCGTCGACTACGAGAACTCCTTTGGCAACTACATGGTTGATGCAGATGGTAAGTGCAGAATATTCCATTTCGAACATATTGTAGCCGTTTATATTACTACTTTACCTATGCCACCTGTATCACCTGGAACCCCGTTAATCGTGAAGTGAAGAGGCGAGTACCACTAAAGCTTCTGTAGGCTGTAATGACTCGGAGAATAATACACTTTCTTCGAAAATCCTTTTATTTCTAGTGTTTTAGAGAGATTATAAAGACAAGTTCGTTCATGCCTGTTCGATTCTGTAATATTAATGATACTAATAATAAATTGGAACGCACGTGGATTTTCAGCTCACAAATTCGGATCATCCACAAGTTTTCATGCAAGTGCCAGATAACTTGTTGTTAAACGTTTGGATTAATATGAAATGTGTTCATATCCCATAGAGTCACTAGCTCCTACGTGTTAACGATTTTCGTTCATTTACGGAGCGGATTTTCTTATTGAACTAGTTGAACATCAAATGCGTAGAGAGCATGGAAACAAAGTTGGCAGTTTTTATAAGCTTATAAGAGCTTGCGATAAAGCAGTTTCTTTTTCTTAAGGAAACACCTTCCTGGATATTTACACGCAAATTTCGTCGCTTCCACTTGGCTACAATCATCCTGATCTGGTGAAGGCGGCCAGCAACTCCGAATTTATCGTAAGTTTTTCTCTAATCTCAATACGCAACACCACAATATGTACAACTGTGGATATTTTCTTACTGAAAAAATACGTTTTAAACGATGAATAAGGCAAAAAAAACCGACTGTAGCGTCCAGTATTACGGAAAGAGGTGAAAAGCAATGCTAAGCACCTGTATCACCTGTAGTCCCTTTGATCGTCGAGTGACTCGATAGGGCGCCAGTAAATCTTCCATTTTTCCTTGTCGCGTGCTAGAGTAGCCCAGTGGATTCTGCTCGCTCTAGGGAGTCGACGAGCATCATATCTTTCTTCTAGGCTCTTCGTGAAGAATTCTGATCATCGGGTCGGTGATCCTCCTGCAGTACGTTTGACATTCCGAAGAATGCAGTCACTAACAGCTCTCGCCCATCGGTTATCATTCATACGCATTACGTGTCCGACCCACCTTATCTTCGACTGTTTGGCGTACTGAACGGCATCTTTGATTTTTGATCGTTGACACAGGTCGGGGCTTCCGATCCCATCCCTTGCATATGTGGAACGGGATACTCCTAGCATCGTCCTCCTCCATCCGACTGCGCGTTCGATAATGCTGAGTGATCTTTCATCCTGCTTACGCAGCGAACAGGTTTCTGCCGCGTACGTTAGAGCAGGAAGAACCGTTGAGTCAAAAAGGTGGGTACGGAGTTGGGTGTTCTTTGTTCTTCTCACTACAGCCCCTCTTGAAAGCTCCCCATGTCGCCCATTTCCTTCTGCTTAGCTTTGGAGCTAAATCGTTCATAATGTTGATTTCACTTCCTAGATAGAAATAGGTGAAGCATTCGGAGATATTTGTTTCGTTGTGTGTGAATGGCACATAAGAAACAAATCCGTTCCTCACGAACATCGTTCTTACGAGATTTAGTTGAAGACCAATCTTTCCACAGGCTTCCTCAAAGTGGTCTAGCATTCGTTCCACTTGGCTAATGTTTGGTGTTATAAGGACAATGTCATCAGCAAAGCGTAGATGGTGTAACTGCCGACCATCGATTTTTGCTCCCATGTTGTCCCATCCCAATGTTCGTATGATTTACTGCATGAGGGTGGCGGTGAATAATTTTGGCGAGATTGTATCGCCTTGCCTAACTCCTCTGTTGACGTCAACGTTAGGAAGTGAAAAGAAGTCCTAACCACCAAAAATTTTAAGCATTGGTAGAACAGAAAGCCTAACAAAAGAAAACGATTATTATAATATGAGCAAAGTGAATTAAGCTGCTAAGGATGCTTGAAGCACAGATATTGGCAGTTCTTTGATGACCAGAATGCTTGAGGATTTGACAAAGCCGTCGAAGATACTTTACTCCTTCTAAAGATTATAATTTGAGAAGTTTGTGATCGTATATATACGCAGTTCAGAGCTTTTTTTTTGTTTTGCATTTTTTGAGTTAGGCTTTAATGTTTTGCAATAAATCATTTTTAAAAGATCTGACACAATCGCATTAAGCCGCCCATTTCGTAACGACGCATTCGTTAACACTTTCCATCTATCCGACGAGTTTTCGCTATTTTAAGAGCTTTGTATTCTGATATACTAGCTTTGAGAAAAAATCGACTGGAGAGAAAGATTCTTTCTGTGGGTTGTAAAAGATTAGAATTTTAACTTAATAGAGCTAGAAGAGCTCCATCTTGTTATTAAAAAATCTGCAGGTATCGAGGCTCTTATATCAATATGTATGCTTTGTTTGATGAGCCTACACGAAGTTGACAAACAGTTTTATTCGGCTAACCCTTCGACATATTCGTTTTCATCAAAGCCGACGATCCGAGTTGATAGTCCACCGTTCTTCTTTGTCTCGATATAGCGTTTTCGCCTTCGTATCGAGTTGTGTTTTCTTCAGCGGACCATCGAATAAGGCACTCGATGATTCTTTTCATGCAGGTTGCTGATGGTTGGTAGCTGTGATTGTCCGGTGATATCGACTTGCATTTCCCCGACAATCAATCCTGCAGAAGTCGGTATCATTATCAGCTAGCAAACAGCAATAACAATATTGCAAATCCGACTTTTCTCTAACCTCGGTGAAACTAATCGATATGCATTCTTTCTGAGGAAGGCACAACTCGATACAAGGGCGAAGATGCCACATCAAGACGAAGCAGAACGGTGGACTATCGACTTGGATCGTAGGTTCTGATGAAGATCAAGACGTCAATTCATCAGCTAAATGAAACTGTTTGTCAGCTTCTTCTAAGCTCATCAAAGAAAGAATGCGTATTGATTAGTACGTATGCGTATTGATGAAAGTCAGTTTTGAAATATTTCTATTGCTTTTATGTTAATCAAGCAAGTCGGTCTAAACTAGAATGTGTTATTTTTGCAATAGTTGAAAAGCAAAATTATTCCTGCGGAAATGTTGGTCGTACTTTCATCAATGGATTGGTAAGTTTTTGAAGTTTTCCTAAAATCCTCTAGCAGATTTCTATGCGACCTCACATAGTCCTTTCATGAATTCTTATGAAGTGGCAATAATCCGTCGATGAGAGCATCTCTGAAATTCGGAGCAGATTTCTCGAGAATCCATTCCTCATGAGAAATAGAAAATTCGTTCCATAATACGTCTAGTAATAATAAGTGTTGGATGCGAAAAGATAGCGTTTATTTACTTTTTTGCAATAAACGCACGAGGTTATTATACTCTATTGACAAAAGCTGACATTTTGGTAGAAATCGCCTTCTTCAGGAGCTGCTTGTCTAATAGCATTCATATTTAGTGGTTACTTCTTTACATCTTACAACCAAAACCAGTTCATTACGTAAAAAGTAACCATATAGTTTCTCAAAACGGCTTTTATTAAACCTTAGGAAAAATACATTCTCCGACTATTAAGCTGACACGAGGTTGGTAAAAAAAGATTTATTCGACTAATGTATTGGCGCCTTGGCTTTGTTCACAGCCGTATTGATCTGAGCGGTTGGATCCACAGATGGTCGTCATCGCGATGACGGTGTTCGTGTGAAGTTGAACACCGATCGAATAAAGTTTCCACACTCTGCGATGTCCTTTTATACAGGACGGTTGTTTAGTTGTTGCGGCCATCCAATATGTTCTACATTTTTGACGGCAATGCATCTTGCTGCAGTCGGCTTATCACCAGCTGGCACATATTATCTGCTAAAAGTTCCGAGATATTTGCAGAACACCAGACCCCAGGTGTCTGTAGTGGGCAGCGAATTCGCTATTACCCTTTCTGGTGGCTAACGCATTCACCATCATGTGTGTCCTTCGTTTCGCCTTTCTGTTGTATTCCCTTTTCTGTAAAATTGTAATAGACAGTTAAATAAAACGTTAACATTGGGTTTCGACTACAACCTCAGCTTAACCGGGTTTATTACTGATTTGGGCTTCCCAGATCAATCGCATTGACGAGTGATGGCTGATAGCACTGTTAGATAGAAATATAGCTGAGAGGAAGACGAAACGAGAGACCCGTATGGTGTGATGGTGAACGCGTTAGACCCCGGAAAGGATAATAGCTCGTTGGCTTCACACCGCAGGCACCTACGGTCCGGAGTTTTGCAAATATCTCAGCACCATTGTGGCTGTATCACACATATTACCATGCCGTGATAAATTGTAATAGGCAGTGAATAAAAAGGTAAAATTACCACAAGTTTTGTTTCCCTCTTCTCTTTCTTTTTTTTTCTCTTTCCTATAATTGGTTGTTTTTGAACATCACAGTTTGCGTAAATATGAGTGTAACAGAAATGACTAACAGTCGTGACAGCGACTGCAAGTGATCAAGTAGATATCATTATTTGAATTTGATGTTAAATAATGAAGAGGGCAGAGAAAACTATTTGTGACCAAAACTTTTCAAAATAACGTTTTATAAGTTTCAGACGTCACTGGTGTCACGGCCGGCATTGGGTTCGTTTCCGCGTCGTGATTTCCCAGATGGTCTTGCAAAAGCGTTAACATCAATTGCACCGAAAGGACTTCAGGTTATTTCTTATTCGGCTACTTTTTATGTTATTTAGCAGTCATGATATTTGAAATTTTCCTTATTTACCATAATTTACACTTTTTTGTCGAGGGTATTCTTTCTACATATACAATTTTTGCCTATAATTTCCTATTCCAAAAGCTTTCGTATATGGCGACCGACTTGATATCCTATAGTTGATTAGTTGTCATCATGAAGAATGATTTCACGTAGCAGTATCACATTCCATTTGATCGGTTTGTTACTTTCGAGAAAACTGTGCCTGACCTGAAGACCACTATCAGTTGTGCACCGCGGCAAGTAGCAGGTTTTTGTAAGCTTAATGCCACGTGGAATCTCTCTAATTAGCTGATGAAAGTTCAGCACGGATCAAAATGAGCACGTGATTATTGCATTATGAAGCAAACGGTTCCAGATTGGCTTTCGTGGGTTCTGTCATAGCGGAAACTTATAGTCTTATTTATCTTTGTGCCTTTAATCGCTATGTGCATGGGTGTATTTGATGGATTTGGACTTTGTCCTGTACATCTATTGCGCCAAAATCAGTTGATTATGGAGCGTATCAGAGATGTTTCGATGTAGACGCAAAAAAGGCGCTTGTCTAAGATGGAAGGGCGCAATAAGTTAGTCATCTACGAGTGAACTTAGCCCTCCCGCAGAGCTGTAGGAATAACCCATCTTTTATTAGCTTTGTTTCTCATTTTAAAAAACCGAATAGTAAGGTCCATACGAAAATTGAGATAGTTCTGGTGTCCCTTAAAAGAGTAAAGCCGAAAGAGAACGAAAAAAAAAGGTGAATGTGAGCTAGAAACCATCCACTGCCTACATTTACTGGGTAACGAAGACAGAAACAATGGTTACTATTCTGCACCGTAGGATAATTAGGAGATGGTACACAGGACGTAGGAACGTAAGGATCTGTTGAAGAAGAACTTGGCGTTTATTTAACAAAAGAAGCTCTAGAAAATGTGACCATGGGACTCTGGTGAAAGAAAAAATAGTGTGTGAGCAAGACTAACGCATAATATTTCTATAAAACGAGCAATAAATAGCTCCGATGATGATTCACATGGCACGAAAAGCTGTTTATAACCACTGCCATTATGATTATTCCACGAATCTATTTTTTAGGCGGTCCAAACGATGCTGTGTGGGACATCTGCTAATGAAAACGCTATAAAAACGGCCTTCATTTGGTGAGTAGATTCACTACTTCGGTTTCACTTTCCTGTGACTATTACCTTTTGATATCTACATCTGTTCTAGTTTATCTACTGGCTATATGTTATTATAAAGGTATATTAACTCCTTGAATAGTTGTGACTGACCTGTGACATATCATACGAATTCACTACTTACAAAAGGTTACTTGAACACTTCAATGGCCCTTCCTTGACTGCTGACGAATAATGATGCGAGCACAGCACAAATCCCATTTTAATGTGAATTTGCTGGTGTTCGGAAATCATGCTAGGTATGTTCTTGCCATCACTAAATGCCACCTACGACGATGTTGTTGCGAAGATAACGGTGATCCTTAGCACTTGATGAGCCATAGTTACTTAGTGGAAATTTTTTCGGACCCCTCCTCCGCCTTCGTTGTTCTGCTCTCAGGGTGATATTTGGCTTCGAGTTCGAGACCATTCGTTTTTTAGCGGTTTATAATAGATTTCTCCTAACACTAAAATAAAAAACATTTTAAGTGAGGCTGACGGTTAACAGAATGAGAATTCGCATCAGTGGCTTTGATATATTTTAGACTTTCACGGCTTCCAGAATTCTGTTCAAAAATTCCAAATACTGGAAATTCATTAATTTAGGTATATGACAAATCGTCGTGGAGGAAATCCACCCGATGAGGCAGCGTTCACTAGTTGCATGTTTCAGAAACAACCTGGTACACCAAGACTTTCCGTACTCGGTTTTCAGGTGCTTCCTTACAACTTAGTAGAAAATTTTGAATTTAAGATAGGAATTTTCCAAATCGACTTTTTCAGGGCGCTTTTCATGGGAGATCTCTTTGCATGTTGTCAGTAACGCGAAGTAAACCCATACACAAGGTTTATAATTTTTGTTTCTCCTCTCGCTAAAATATTACCAGTGTTCTACTTAACTAGAGTGGTCAGAAAATTCTTATCCGTGTCTCTCATATAATAATAGTGTGTGATAATAAAACTTGATGAAATTCGTTTTCTAAAATTCGATGATTTCGCCGAAACGATGATCATAGCAGGACGTTTGTAAAATATCCAGATGGAGAAGTTGACACGAGACCTAAAGCTTGCCTAGCTAAACGTCGTAACCGGCCAAATAGCCTATTTTTCACCTTTTTTATGCATCTATTCTGTTTTTTGGCTCATCTAGAAGAGTGGTCTAATGCACGTGCTGCGTTGCTATGTGGAAATTTGAAGTCAAACTATGATCTTTTGAAGGAAAAAGAAAACAGTGGCATCGGTTTTGCAGTCAAATAAAACGATTATTATGCTAAAATCATAGTATGTAAGGAACGAAATCTTAGTATTACCCATGTCAACAACCGCTGATTTGTGCTCTCCCTCTTCAATCATTTCGGCCTAAGCATGATTATTGGTAGCACCGTCAGGATAAACGTCAGGGAAAAAACTGACCTAGAAAAAAGTAAAGCGAGGTGCTCGGTTGGTGTAGTAAGTAATACATGATCCGCGGTAAAAGAAATCACGGGTTCGAAGCGCACCTGAGGTTCCTAGTTTTGCTAATGTCTCAACATCCTTGTGATTGTATTTCACCTATACCCTTCCATGAAAAGATATAGGCAGTAATTAAAAGTTAAACAAGGTGACAGTATAGATCGAGGTTCTCCTTTTCGACACAGCAGTTCAGAAAGCAAGTTCAGTTAGAATAGAGGACTTGTTCAAAAATACTTTATAAGTTCAGTGACTGCTTAATGTACTTTAGCTCGATGTTCCTTATAATAGATATCTGTGAATAGCATAAATTCCCAGGGCTGACTTTCTATAAACCTCGGCACTTGGTTATAGATGCGTCGTTTTCTTGCTCAGCAATCGCGAGGTTGTTACATAGCATACGTTCACTTCCGCACAAAAACCCACACAATGCAACAGTAGCTGACGCTTGAGCAGTATCGCCTTCCTTAGAGCTTAGTAAAATATATTGATATGCAATTTATTACACCAAACGCTTCAATAAAAAGATGGAAATCTATATGGTAATCACATGATTATTAGCTTCTCGGAAAACCCACTGTGTTTACGTGCATTCCTTCCTATCATCTGTTCTTCCTCAGTGGAAGGCACGTAGAAACAGTAGCGTTTTTGAGAAGCTACCGATCATGTGATTACCATATAGATTTTAATCTTTCTTTATGTGTTATTGAAGTGTTTGGCGTAATAAATTGCATATTAATAAACTTTTTTAGGCTCTAGATAGGGCTATACTACCGCAACGTCAGCTACTGTTGTGTTGTGGGCGTTTTTTGTACGGAAGTAAAACGTGTACTGTATAACAGCCTCTCGTTCGTGACTAGTATATATATGAAACTTTTTTTTTCTAGACAAATAAACGTTGTTTGAAAGTTTTGTTGAGTACATCGTCAGTACAATATCATATTGGCCTTCACTATGTGGTTCAATCGCAGAAATGGATGTTTACAGGTAGATATTCCTGCTTTTGACTGGCCTATCGCCAAGTTTCCACGTTATAAGTATCCGTTAGCAAGTAATCAAGCATATAACGATGCTCAAGACAAGGAATGTCTACAAGATGTTCAGGAAAAGATCGATGAATGGAAGAAAAAGGTAAGCATACTTTTTTTGCGCTTTTCGTGTATCGGTTTATATTTGCCAAGTTCTTTTTATTACTCTGATAGATCGCGGTATGTTTAACACAGGATGCAATACACGAACGCTAATGGTTCTAAACCGGGTCATCCTCAGGTTGATGATGATGATTAAATATTCATTTTAATTGAAGATAGTTGAAGTAATTGACATGTTCGACGTGATTGTCTGTTTCACCCATTCGCAACTGTATGGACACTGTAATCTTCATAATCAAATGCAGATCAATCAGTGTAGGATAGGTAAGACCAGTACCAGAAAACCATTCTCTACATTTAATGGTTCACAAAAAACACTTTTTTGAAAAAGTTCGTTGACCACCGGTTTGATTAATAATTAACTGTTATTTTATTTTAATCGCTGAGGTTATTGTACGGAATGTGCGAGTATAAAAAACACCGAAACAGACTCAGCATGTACATGATGAAGCACACTAACATATAGTAAATACTAGCATACATATCATAAGGCGTAGTAAATGTTGGTGTGAAGGATAAAGGATAGAGGTCTCGGCGTTAATCAATCCCTGAGGGATGCGCCATGCATTCGGCTTCATTAAGTATCGTTGGAGCTGATTGAATGCATATTTGGCCATTACAATGACTCGCGGTGGCCAGCCGATATATCGAGCCAGTGCTGCTATCCTCCCAGACAAGTCTGGTACCAATTTGCCGACCTCGGAGAGATGGGAGGCTTGGTGGGCCATGGGCGCTGTTATCGACTCCACGTGCGTGTCGCAGTGGCGGCTTCAGCCACTGCGCCACACACGCCTTGTTGTTGGCAACATATATAAATTTCGAATTTGGGCACCACCTACTCGGATTAACGCGGCTCCGAAGAAAACGAAATGACGATGTCTAAACAAGAGCCAAGTATGACTGTTACCAATTTCGTCTTGGTTAAATAGTCTAGAAATGATAACATGCATATTATTTGTACCCATAGAACATAGAGCGGTCTTTTCTGAAATCCTGTCATGTTCACACGTCTACAGTAAGCTTAGCTATTGAAAAATTGTTTCCATTGTGAAAAAACCAGTAAGTCCGCGAATGGCGATTAACTGCTCGCATGTGTTGCCTAGGGTAAACCACTAAAAAGGAGTACTCTCACTAATGGGTAAACCCAAAACTGTTTAAAATAATTGGATGAGAAAAGTGTTTGTTTTTCTTCATTTACAGGCGACTGTTCGTGTTTCTTCTACATAGTCTTTAATATAGGTAGAGACAGATTTTTTTGATGTCTAACGGACGATGCGCATTGTGGACAACCACACATGGAAAAATATAGTTGCGTTCTTTAACTATAAACAACAATATTTCAGCTTATGGCAGATTATATCAAATGTAATAACACCTCTTAATAACTCAAAAGGCCGACTTTCTATAAACCTCGGCATAGATAGTTGGTATATTTATTTATATGATCTTATAAACTGATCTTCTTTAGCTGATGCGAGATTGGTGCAGGTCTTCGTTGTCGTTGTCGTTGTTGTTTTTGCTGGTGTTGTTGGTCGATGGTTAACGTTTCGGCGATTTCGCCTTCCTCAGAGCCATGATATTACGAGAGGAACTCAACGAAGACCTGTACCAACCTCGCATCAGCTAAAGAACATTAGTTTATAAGATCATATAAATAAACGTAATAACAGCCATTAGGATCTGCGAATCTCTAGATAATGGATAGAGGATAAAGCTCTCACCATTGACCAATTCCTTAGGGAAGCGCCATGCATTCGATTTCGTTAAGCATCGTTTGGAGGTGATTGAATGGGGATCTGGCCTTTACAATAACCCGCAGTGGCCTACCGACTTGTTAAGCCGGTGCTGCTATCCTCCTAGACAAGTCTGGTACCAATTTGTCCTACCCCGGAAAGAAGAAAAGCTTTGTAGGCTAGGGACTCGCAAATCGACCCCGTGTGTATTGTAGTCCGCCTCCAACCACTGCGCCACGCGCGCCCTTTTTACGAATCTCTGGATACCTAGAGGAATAAAGCTTTTCTATTCTACTCCTATTACAATCTCTTTTTATTGGACCTTATGAAGCGGATTTTTGCGCATCTTTAAATCGAAGGTTGCATTTCGATTATCAGAGCGATTCAAAAGTTGGTATTTTGTATTATGAAATAAGATTCGTTTTCCCCATTATGCCTTTAACTTTGCTACTGTCTCGCTTGCTCAACCTGATGATTGTCGAAACTTTGAATTTCTCTTTTAATTTTCCGCCTGTTTCGACTTTAAACGGATTTGAAATTAAGTGGACCATTTATGAAGCCACGTGCATACCTAGATCAACAATGCGGAACCTGCCTTTCTATACTATTCCATTCTCAGCTTCTCACCGCTCTAACTTTTTGTCGTTTATCGGAAGTCGTAAAAATGTCAACATGGCGCTATATGGGGTAATAATGGAGTATACTATTAAATTACTGTGGACCTTCGACTCCATTGAAGACGTCGAAACGCGTGCTGAAAAAAAGTTGGTTATCGTCTTCGTGTGAGCTCAGAAACTAAAACATTTAATTGCTATTTATTATCAGTGTCGGGAAAGTGTAGATTCTTGTAGAGAATACTTTCTTGCCGTATGAGCTGTTTTACCATTTCCTTTCTTTTCATATTTTGCCCGCTCTGAGTGGTATTTTAGGTGTTTTTTTTTGTTTCATAGAAGCTCTGTAACTCACGACAATGTGGAGTCAGAATAAGAACGCCTGGGATACTCCTGCAATCTCCACATCTTTCGTTTTGGTCGTATTTTTCTACCGTTGTAATAGTATCCTATTACGGAGTGGGAAGACGTACATGGGTTTCGTAAGATATCAAACATGATCGGTTCTGCATGGAATTTCAAAGCAATCACTGTGTTGTTGAATTTGTACAATCGTTATTTTCAGGATCATGATGTTGCAGCGATAATCGTGGAACCTATACAGGCTGAGGGTGGCGACAACTACGGTAGCCCGGCTTTCTTCCAAAAGCTACAAAAAATTGCCGCTGATGAAGGGATCTGTTTTATCGTCGACGAGGCAAGGCACAGTGATTGATTGGTTGTGAGAAATTTTGCTTTTACAGCTTTGTGGTAGCATTCAAGTACTTATTATTGTGCCACGATTGTCGTAAAATTTTAAGTGATGAGTGGCTCTTGAAAAACGAAGGAGCATGATGTTACAGTTTTTGTAGAAAGGAAAGAACAAAAAAAAGGCTGCAATAAAGTGAACGACGTTGATCATTAACTTTTATTTGTTTACAAAACATCAAATTGACTGCATTGAAATTCAGTGACAACAGTCTTCAACTGATGCGATAGCTTGTAGTTCAAGAAATTCCTAATTTAGGTACAGACTGGTGGAGGAGCGACGGGTGACATGTGGGCGCATAGCCATTGGAACCTTTCCTCGCCACCGGATATCGTCACATTTTCGAAGAAGCTCATCACCGGCGGCTATTTTTACAAGGAAAATCTCCGGATCAAAGAGGTTCGTGCAGTGTTGAGGATGTACGAGAGATAGCATGACACTCTATTTGCCTTGTTATTACGACCGCTTTTGAAAAAAGAAGATAGGCTTCTCTATCCCGCCTTATAGACTTAAGATGGTGGTAGCTCCAATGTGATGACTTTGGATCAAAGAGGTTCGTGCAGTGTTGAGGATGTACGAGAGATAGCATGACACTCTATTTGCCTTGTTATTGCGACCGCTTTCGAAAAAAGAAGATAGGCTTTTCTATCCCGCCTTATAGACTTAAGATCGTGGTAACTCCAATGTGATGACTTTTTGAACAATTCCAAATGTTTATGATTTATTGAATCCGATGTTTTCCGCCTTTGGTAATGGCTTCATGTAAAAGAATGCATATTCATGTTTCATAATTTTTCTACATAGTCCAACCATTCTCTATTTTCTCCTCACCTTACTGTTTTGTTATTTAATACCAAGACTATTGTTCACATATAGTAGACCATTTGAGGCGTACCGGATCTACAACACATGGATGGGTGATCCAACGAAACTGTTCCTTCTTCAAAAGGTGATTGAAGTGATCAAGCGAGACGGTCTGATAGAAAAGACCAGATCGGTCGGAGAGGTGTTTCAAAAAGAGCTGACAAGATTACAGGTAATAGACAAAGCTCTATAAAGTTTCCTTTCAGAAAGTGGTTAAATCAAACTACCGTAATGGCTAAGAAATTATACACCGCAACCATAATGCTTTTGGTAGCGAATCTATCTCCACAATGAGATGATGGTCAGGCAAGTTGTTAGTTATATATCTGGTTCTTCCTACTACTTAGTATGACTGTGTTTATACGAGAACAACACAATCATTTTTATTCATGAAGACTGATCGAATCCCTGGAAAACAGAACTTTTGTGGTCCATTGTGAGTCATTTTCGCCTCATATATGGAAGACATATCCGCCGGCCTGGATTTGTATTAACTCGCTTTCTTCTGCATCGTTTATTTTGTCGCAGAGAGATTTTTTGTTTTAGTCTTTAAAGTTGGTAGGTGGGTGGTTCAACGCAGACCAATGTAACAGCCGTCGGGACAGTAAAACTGCTCTTCACATTTAAAGACATATAATGAAAAATTCGAGCGAAACTGTTCGTTACACCACATGTAGCATTGCTCTTACGAGGAGTATAAAGGGATAAAGGATAGCGCTCTCAGCGTTGATCAATCCCTGAGGGATGCACCATGCATTTGTCTTCAGCAAGCATCGTTTGGAGGTGACTGAATGCATATTTGGCCTTCACAATGACTCGCACATTTGACTTCAGCAAGCATCGTTTGGAGGTGATTGAATGCATATTTGGCCTTCACAATGACTCGTAGTGGTCTCCCGATTTGTCATGCCAGTGCTGCTATCCTCCCAGAAAAGTCTGGTGCCAATTTGCAGAACCTGGAGGGGTGGAACGCTTGTGGGGCCATGGGCGCGGAGATCGATTCCACGTGTGTGTCGCGTGGCGTCTCCTACCACACGCGCCTTGAGAAGGGTACATACTGCAAAAGTAGCGAGGTTAGTGCTGTTCAAAGTGCATAATCAGTGTCTACTCAAGCTGTGAACGTGACTACCGGCGTGTCATTGTAAATATTACCAGAACACTAACGTAAGTACTGGTGATATTTTGATAAATGCTCTTGCATTTACTCCGAGCTAGACTTTTTTTTTCTAGTGCATGCAATTCTTTAGGTATAGAAGCCAGGGAGGCCAACAGTGGTCTTTCGCCAACGGTTTGTCGTATTTACGTTTTACGGATGCAATTCTGTCACAGAATATACATTCGTTTACTACTACAACACTAAAGATCACATCACTCCATACAGTTCCCAGCACTTCTTGCATTCGAGCAGTTTTCTCGCATCTACCATGCATTCAAGGGCGCGTGTGGCGCAGTGGTTGGAGGTGCCACTGCGGCGCGCACGTGAAAATGCGCCCATGGCTCACCAAGCCTTCCATCCCTCCGGGGTCGGCAAATTGGTACCAGACTTGTCTGGGAGGATAGCAGCACTGGCTCGATACATCGGCCGGCCACCGCGAGTCATTGTAAAGGCCAGATATGCATTCAATCACCTCCAACGATGCTCAATGAAGTCGAATGCATGGCGCATCCCTCAGGGATTGATCAACGCCGAGAGCTTTTATCCTTTTACCATGCATTGAGGCCTTTGAACTTTTCTGCGCATAGGTTCTGTTGCTGCTTGGGGATTTCGTCCTTGTTGCGAAAGTCGTTGAAGACTGGACCAGTCGATTCTCCGTGGGATTCCGAAATGCGATGCTAGAATGTATCCACGTTTATTGGAGAATAACCCTGTCTCAGACCATCTTGGTAGCCATTTCCGTACCTCGGAATGAGGAGAGGTTTTCTAAGCATAGTGCAGGCTCAAAATAGTTTGGGCCGTCCTCACAGTGAACGGTACCACTACTGCTGCCCTACGTTCTCTATTTGGAAGTTGTGAGAATTATAGTGACTACATAAAATACTTTGCAATGATCAAAACTGGGTAGACTTTGAGTTTCAGTGATCTTCGTGGTGAAAAAGTTTCTGTTGCAGTCCGTACACTCGTCGAAGCTGTCCCAGGCACGTGGACTAGGAACATTTGCCGCCGTCGATTTTCCAACAGCAGCCCAGAGGGATAAACTTGTTGAAAAGGTTTATAGTAGTCTTAACTAATCTCTAATATTACGGATTGTTCAAAAATTTTCAGATAACTTGCGAAAATTTGACAAAGGTATACTATTATGGTCGTTTTATTTGTCACGTTAATGCATTTTTTGCTATGTTTCTACTTTACTGCTATCTTTCGTATTATGTTTTTGTAAAAAACTTCACAGGAGCTATATCTTACCCCAGTTTTAGGCTATCGCTCTCGGTCTTCATTGTGGTGGATGTGGTGATAAATCACTTCGTTTTCGACCATCACTGATATTCGAGAAGAAACACATCGAAATCACTTTTGAATTACTTGATAAGGCCCTTAAACAATTATAGACTGTTATGAATATTGCTTGTAAATAAAATTTCTTGTTTGACTGCTCGTTTTCTGTGTTTGAGTCTGCGTTTGAAGAGTCTACTCGCTTCCATTTATCTTACCGTTTCTACGGCAGTTTCGCTTCAACTTTTACCAGTTTCTTAATTCCCATTATGAATCGCTCGGCAGTTTGTTTCTTTTTTCCTGCAACTTTCTCTAGATGGGTGTCGTTTCTCTACACTAAAAGAGCACTTGTGAGTGAAGTAAAATGAAATTGGCATTTCAAGCATAATGAACTACTGCACTTTGCTCGCTAATGTTATTCCGCTAAGTTTTCGTTGTGATTTTCCACCGGATGTTCAACGTGTCCCTTATGTCGTCATTTAACTTTATTTCTATCAAGCCGTAAGTAGTCAAGAGTTAGTCACTTTTTAAAATATAATCGAACTTCACCGTTTGCCAAATGGTTTTGCCATATTTTGTTTCGTACTGACTAAATAGAAAAATAAACAGGAACGAAAGATAACATTCTCGGCGTTGATCCATTCTTGAGGGTGCACCATGCATTCGACTTCATCAAGTATCGTTAGAGGTGAATGAATGCATTTTCGGCCTTTACAATGACTTGCAGTCACCTACCGATGTATCGAGCCAATGTAGCTATCCTCCCAGACAACGCCGGTACCAATTTACGGATCTCGGAGCGATGGAAGGCTTAGTGAGCCTGAAGCATGGGATCGATTCCATATATATTACAGAGCGTCTCTAACCACTACGATACCCACGTGTAAAAATAAATAAACAAAATGCAAAAAACACCTTCTTTGGGAAGAATATGTTTAGCAGTGGGTCATATGTCGCTCTTATTTAAATTGGTTTTACATGCACATTGACATATCTACTTTATGTGAAGTATCCTGGACAAGCTTCAAGAATACGTGACGCGTTCACGGGTACAAGTTAGATAGCTATCAGTGTGGGTGGGCTGTTTAAAACCCCTTCCCAAGAAGGATGAGATTAAGCGATAGGGTTTAGGCCCATGCTGTGCGGATTGACTTTTAACACTTCTCGTGAATAGCTCAATCAATGTATAACTAAGCAGGGCATATATAAGTACTTGCACGTTTGTTGGTTTAATCCTGAACATCGATTCGGCCAAAAGCTTGGAATAACGGGGCACATAAGAGATGGTTAGGATTGACTGCCAACAAATTTCCATCATGTCTACTGTAGAAGGGATCAACAAGCTATTCAAGAGTGCGTGCACCCAGCTCTTCTAGTCAGAATTCAGCAAGTGGCACATCCACTAATCGTGGTTCCCATCTTGCTCGCCAAAAAGCAATGAAAATAAATGCGATCACGTGAAAAATGTGGCTATTGTCAAGCTCTTCTGGTGAGCCTAGTCAATTGGGAAGCCATGACGCCAAAGCAAATGACTCATTTCATTTTTTCAACATTTCCTCGGACAGGATCGTTTCTTCCAGTCTAACGCATCCGTGCTTTGTTCACAAATTTCTTCTATTCAAGAGCTTCATATCTCTCTTAAGTCATTTGGTATCTCCATCAATCCTACCACACATTGTGTTATTCTCCAGCTGGCACTAGTTTATCTAACGTTCTCAATTATCAATCTAACTTCAATCAAGACATAGATATTATCACGTCTATCATTCATAGTTGAAGTAATCAATGAAAGGGAACCGAATGGGTATTCCAGCAAGGTCTCTACAGCTAGAGACTAATTGGTTTCGTCTCCATGAAGAATACTAAGAACACTAAACACTACCGTTTTATATGACGCTGCGTATTTCTTCCCTTTTAAGTTAACGGCGAGCTTTCAACTGCAGTTTTAAAGTGGCACTCCTTAAGTACCAATGAACCTTAAAATTATGAGAACCTAGAATTTTTTACCAAGGAAAAGAAGTTTGTTTGCAACAGTTGCTTGAAGTTCCGACCTTCTGGAGGCGATGAAATCGTTGAAGCCAATTTCCATCTCGCTCTAGTCTCTGAAGTATTTCTGGCCTAGAATGCTTTAGAGATAGTTAAAGAAGCGGTAGTCGATAGGTTAGAAGTCTGGTGAGCATGGTAGATGAGAAAAGTTTTGTAACCCAGCCCATGTCTCTCCTCTCTCTCTCTGATCTCCTGCGGCGTCGCTTGAGCGACGTGTGGGCCCCTTGTTATCATAGAGGATTGCTCATCTTCTATTGAACAGTGAATGCACGGCCGTTGAAGTTTCTGATGCATCTCGTCGACTCGCTCGACGTACCCTCTCCACCGTAATTGTTTCACAGCGATTCAAGAAACTGTGGTGGACCAGATGTAGATGACCAAACAGTCATCACGTTCATCTTTTGGTGGAATTTTGACTTCGGGAAATGCTGAAGAGCTTCATCGATTTTCAAGCAATGGGCCAATCGTCACTGGTTGTTGAAGAGGACCCATTTCTCGTTGTACATGACAACACACTCGATAAGCGGGTCGTTCAGGTTACGTTACCGTCGACGATACATCAAAATTTCTTTGATTTTACAATGTTTTTAAACGATCCGAAACAGTTTAAGTGCTTATACCAGTTATTTTGCAAGATCTCGAACAATAGTGTGTATTGCTTCCACTAAAGCCACCTATTTATATATATTTATTATTTATTTATATTTATTTATAGCCACGTCATAGCCGAAGGAAGTCTGCAATCTTCCTCATCTTTATTATCTAGGTGCTACGACAAATTTTTCCAAAAGAACGTCACACTGTGAACCTGTTAAGTTCCTTGGTCCGCAACCCCTATTTTCACGAGCCGTTCACGCTGCACTGCCTTCGAGTTTGAATCTGTGAAAGTAGTTTTATCGAAAATCGAGCGATCGACTGGGTCTTGTGATAGAGCGCCTGTGATAGTTGAGTTGTACAAAAACGATTATGGTTTTATTGGCTACTTAGGTATTGTTTCCGTGCTGACAGGTTGAGTTGTGATGAATCAGCTTGAGGTTTTTGCTATTTAATCACCTGTCGCCTGTAATGTTGCTAATCATCCAGTAATTTGAGCAGATATAGGACATAAGTCTATCCACTTGTCCTTGTTGTATTCCAGAAATCATCGGCAGGTTTTGCTAGGTGAAGGGCACAAGAGCAGCCCGACACTTTTGCTATAAGACGTTCTACTTTTAGTCTCCTTAGCGAAAAAATATAAAAGCAGATGGTCTGCTGTAGACCATTAAAATTTCATTAGGCAGTCCTTTACGTTCACAATCACAACTTTTGTCGTCGAGAACCAGCTTCTAGCACTTTTAGAGATCTTTCACTTAATGGGATATATCGGAAGTTCAAGTATTTCCTGAAATAAAATGCTATTTTTTGAAAGACGAAAATAGTGTTTAAAGACCGTTTTTCCCTCAAAAATAACAGTACTGAACAAAAGTGAGTGCTAAACAAATGAATTAATGAAAAAGTCGACATATTTATTTATATGATCTTGTAAACTGATCTTCTTTAGCTGATGCAAGGATGGTATAAGCCTTCGTTGTCGTTGTCGCTGTTGAGTTCAACTCGTAACATCACGGCTCTGAGGAAGGAAGGCAAAATCGTCGAAACGTCAGCCATCGACCAATAGCACCAACAACAGCGACAACTTCAATGATGCTGAAATGTTTGCAAAACTCCGATGTTATATTTCGCAATATATACCATGCCATTAAAAAGAGTAGGCAATAAATAATAAGTTAAAACAACGACAACGACAGCGAAAACCTATACCAACCTCGCATCAGCTAAAGAAGATCAGTTTAAGATCATGTAAATAAATATATCAACCATCTATGCCGAGGTTTATAGAGAGACAATCTTTTGAGTTAATGAAAAAGTCAATGAGAAAAGTAAAATTGAAGTAAAAAAGAAAGAAAATATGGTGCGGAATTTAGAAACGATGGTAGAGTCTCCCAAACTGAGAATGATCCCGGCGTTTCCATTAGGAAGCCTAGCTAAGAGTAAACCAATATCAGGACCCATCAGAGACCTGGTATCAAAGTCGCACGGTGGCAAATCTCTTTCTGATCGACAAGGGTTGCGACTGTCCGTGGTGGTGAAGACCTGGAGCAGACCTTGGCCAGGCTGTCCTCGGGACTCCTGGAAACCATAATGGCTTAACCAGTAAATCTCCGAAAAATGGAGATTATGCTGGGGCCCGCACAACCATTGCGGGCGGACCACTCAAGTATGAAGGATCAAGTGACAAGTAAGTAAGTATTTTATGCATAAAAGAAATGGATTAACCAGAATTTCGCGAAGCTTTGTATGATGTTGTTTACCAATGTATCAGTGCCTTGCTTTAGGAAGCTGAAAACTTTACACTTGACTTTTTGCTTTCAATTTCCTAAGCACCTTGATCATAAACCTACTTAGAAAAATTTAGGAACTCATCACAATTTTTGAATACGCCATTAAGGTTAGAAAACAATATCTATATGGCTATGGAAATTCATGGATTTATGAGCAGTAAGGATTGAATACCTTATCTTTCTAATTCATTTTCTTTCTTCTCTAGGACTTTTCTTTTCCGTTCTATACCGCTTCTACTGCTGTTGGTGGTTTTTTCTGTACTCCAAAGACTCTAAAGCTCCACAAATCATTAATGAAGCTTCGATGGAATAAATTCGATTACTGTGAAACGATGAATACAAACTCTTTGGCGATTACTTGTCAAATTACTGAGCTTAAATTGATTTGTATTTAACCACAATTGTTAGAAATCTTCATTTCGTTAAGAAGACTTTCCAAGACGTGTTTTGAAATTTTGAATTATTTCGCGATCTTTAATCTCCGAAGTGCTTTATTCTCAGTTTTACCTTAATCACAGACAGTCATGAAGATTAAGCAGACTAGATAGTGGTTGAGTGAGCCAGGCGATTTAGGCCATAACTGGAAAAACGTTATGCTTTCAAGTAAGTTCACTTGTCTTTCATTCCTTTGTTCCATTCAATTCTTCGACGATAAATTGCAGACAGACCATCTGCTGTCCACTGCTGGACGGAATGACAACGATTTGTCACCGTTCTTTCAAACATGTGAGTTCGACAGATCTTCAACACTGGTGAAATATTTAATTAATTCTTCCATTTTTCTCCTTTCTTCTCTCCTTTTTCTTCTTTCTCTTTCTTCCTTTTTTTTCAATTTGAGTTTTCATGTGACTTCACTTTCAGTAGAAAGGAGAAAGTGCTTTTTATCTTCAGCTTCCCTAATTATTCGAACGACTGACGAGCGCTTTTACTCTGAGACAGCGTCTTTCTGCATAGATGTGTATGAATGGATGTACCCTTTACATGTAAGTATCTAAGTATATTCTGGGGGGTAGCTCAGTGGTCAGTAGTGCAGTCCATCTGGAAACAAGCAAAGTTCTGATTGGTCCGATGCCCTACCCAACGCTCTTTTCCAGTTCACGTGGGAGCGTTTTAGCTCTACCATCTCGAAAATTATCAGGAGAATTGGCTCGACTAGCATTCTACGTCATGGATTAAAAAAGAAGATGAAGTCCTCAAGCAGCAGCCGAAACAACGCACGAAATGTGCAGACTTTTTTGGACGTGGATTGCGAGAAAACGAATCGAATGTAAAAACCATTGAGATCCGTATAGTAATTTCAATGACGGCTCATACAAAATTAAATGATTAAAAAAATGTAGCTCTCATCTGATCGTAGATAATAACTGCCACGCCCACTTGCCATTTCATAAGCTGTGCGGAAGGCGGCGGAGTAACCCCGCCCATTCGGTAAAATACTTGTCAAGCAGCAGCAGCAGCAGCAGCAGCGGTAGCAGCCTACAACATCAACAGCAGCATCAGCAGCAGCAGTATTGACGCTTGTGACGGGACGAATTCCTTTATGAATGTTACCGTGAAATGATCGTATCTTGCAATACAATGCTCGTAAATTCTCGCAATGATGCTTCATGATCTCCACGGTAATAACGCAGTACTACTTTTACTGAAACGATGACGAATCGACTATATTTGTTGCTGGCGACTCTTGTAACGTCATCACTTCATCACACATATGAGACATCTACTCAGCATCCATTAGTCACACCGAATAACTCCAGTGAAATCGTACTTACCTGTCCACCGGCTGAGTATTTCATTCAGACTCATATGGCACCCGATTTTGAGTCGCCACATTTAGTTCGACGACTCGATTGGTTTCATGATGAGACGCTAGTCGCCAGTTATCAACAGGTCAGCGGTGTTCACCCATTTTTCTTCCGTGTTTAATTCCTGCAGTCTTTATTCATTGTGTAATTTTATCTTTCCATACCGTAGCCTAGGTCATTTGCTTTGAGTTTATATTCTCTTCAAGTGCAATCCTTATCATACATCGTGAGGAACAACACAAGTATACCAAGAAACTCTTAAAGTGTTTTTATTAGCAAGCATTGGCAGCTGCTCCATTCTTCCACTTCTTCTAGTTCTAATCATGCACGTTCTTTTGCTCATCCGGTCATTATTCACTTTCTGAATCCGTTCCACTCCTATACTTCTAGACAAGCTCATTTACATAGCTAACTAGCTGCAAAACAATATTAGAAGTGTGATGAATCATGAAGTCATTTTTGCCTTCTTCCTCTTTTCTCGTTTTTTTTCTATCCATGGAATGAAGACCACGTTAGATATCATCATTGCGTAGTGTCAACTCATAAAACTATCTAAAAATTCTCCATCGTTTTCGAGTTTTTCTGACTTAAAAAGCAGTCTGATATGGATGTCCGTAATGATTTGCTAGGTGAAGGATATGAACTGGCTTTATTAGAAATAACGATGGTCGCTGATGAGATTCGATGCTGTGGCGGGGTTTAAAATGCTGAATACGAAAGTTTGTTTGATGGACTCTTCAGGTAGAAGGACGCTGATGGGAATTACGAAGGATTGGTGTAATTAGTGATTGCTTGTACTTTCATAGATAGAACTCGGGGACAAATAAAAAAGTTAGTTTTAGAGGTAGACTACAAAATCTATTTACCACTCTTTTGCTTGCTTGCGTAATAACCATTACTGCAGTAGAATTCAATTTTCTATTGTTGAAGTGGCTCGCAGGTAGATGACGTGGTTAAAGGAGGAGGCGGGATAGTGAAAGAGTGAATTTTTCCTGACGATGGTGTTTTTTTTTCTTTGTCCCAGAAAATATAATCGCTTTCATCGCGGAGTGTCGTATATGATGATGTATGACCGCTGTTCGTACGACAATGACGACTTCGGCGATGACTATCTGCCCAAAATGTACACTGAACTGCTCCAGATTGTGGTCAGCATGAAAACCCTCATCACTATCACTTCGTCATTGAAGTGGCCTGGTCGTCAGCGAAGGAAGGCACATGTGCTTCAAATCACCATATACTTTTCCTGGACTTTGGCGGAAAACTTCGTTTCCACTAACAAACTGTGCAGCGGATGTCATCTATTTATATTGGTAGAGTCTTACCAAAAACTTGTTTATAGTTATAAAACAAGTGATATTGTGCGAAACATGGTGTAGTCGAAAGTGTTGCTTCGTGCACTAATGATAGAATCGCTTGCAACAGTTTCCAGGATCGAATTTCCATTAACCTCGGCATTGGAATATGAATGCGTCACCTTCTTGTTCAGCAATGGCGAGGTTGTTATACAGCATACATTTACTTCCATAGAAAAACGCACAATACAATACAACACAACAGTAGCTGACGTTTCGGCAGTATCGCCTTCTTCAGAGCCTCGAAGGGTATACTGATATACAGTTTATTAGGCAAAACACTTCAATAACACTTACAGTAAGACGAAGAACCTCATGGCAATTACATGATCAACAGCTTCTCGAAAAACTCACCGATTTTTTACATGACTTCCAATGACGAAGGTTAGAGCAGCTGATTATAGTCGCATATGGTTGATGGCTGCACCACCCCACATCAGAAATTGATGCGAACATACGGGGGCAGGTCGCGTGTGACCTCTGGGCATTCCTCCCTGCTATTCTCCGAATTTGAAATGCGCTTTCAAAAAACGAACGATAAGTTTTGTAGTTTTATTCTTTTGTTGTGATAATGCATGACGTTACTCCATCGAATTCTTTTCAGACTTATCTATAATTGCATGCATGGCGACACGTAAGATATTTGAGCTTAAATAAGTTAAGCTTAAGGGGCTGATTGATTGTTTCTACACTTTTAGTGAGTACTTTCCAGTTTTGAGGACAATTATTTTCCTTACCAGTGACGTAGAAGTTTATAACTTACTCAAATCGGGTTTATATATTGATGGGCTGGTAAAGTAGTACTATTTCCAATATCATCATTACTGTTATAGTATTCTGGGCGCGAGTAGTGCAGTGGTCTGAGGCGCCATGGGTTCGATCCTCGTGCCCAAGGCTCACCAAGTCTTCTATTCCTCCGTGGTCGACAAATTGGTGACAGGCTTATCAGGGATGAGAACAGCAGTGGCTGAATACATTGGTAGGCCACCGCGAGTCATTGTAAAGGCCAGATATGCATTCAATCACCTCCAACATTGCTTTATGAAGTCGAATGCATGTCGCATCCCTCAGGGATTGATCAACGCCGTAAGCTTTATCCTTCATTTTTTATCATAATATTCTGAACAAAGGACATTTCTGTTACACTGTAATCGTTAATACAACTATCAAACTGCCGAGAAGTTGACAATTTGAAGATACTAATGAAGTGCATCTACGGCTTAGTATTTGTTCATTCTTCGGGGCTGAAATCTAATTATACGTTGTATGACAATGGACTGAAGTCACATTGACATTGATTCCGATGTAGGATAAAGAGTACATACAGGAATAACGTTAACTGGCCAGGTAATGAGATCTGTGAGCTTGTGTTTATTTGATTATGGTCGTGTGCCAAGGTTAATCACATGCACGTATGCAAATATAGACAGTGTTTATTTTTTCCTTCGGTTCTATCGTGTTGCCTTAATCGATTGCAAGTCTTTAGTCCTTGTTGATAACTCTTGTCATCAACGTTTCAACCCTTGAACGTCATCATCACATCAGTCGTCGTGACGATGAACAACGCCAGTAATAACTTCTGGTGGTTGTTCGTCATTGTGTATCAGTGTGATGGTGACAGTAAGCTCTGACAGTCAGCACCGCTAAGAAGACTCTTTAATGTCGGTTTTTTCGTAAGTAAACAAATGGTTACAGCAATATATATGTGCATACTGTATTAGTTGTTAGTGTGTGTAGGATGCTACAAGAATTTAACCAGTTCATCGTCGTCAGCATTACTAACCATAGTCATAAGGCATTAGATTAGTGAGTAGAAGAAGAAGAAGAAGAAGTCATCGTGAAGTACTAGTAGACATAGAAGTAAGTCATCGTGATGGGCTATTCGAATAACGGCTGATGAACTGGGGTAATGAAATAATGGTTTATAATAAAGTTTCTGTAAACATACTGACAAAAAACCTAAAGTATGATTTATACATTCTATGCCGAAAACTCCGCATTGCTGAAGAATTCCAACTGAATTTTTTCATTGGGCAAATTGAAAAGCTCCACAACATTCACGACTACTAGTAATTGGTTTTATAGAAGAACTATGGAACAACTTTTCTGGAAATTCTATAGAAGGTTTTACTGCGTTCAATTCGTAGGAGCGGAAATGAAAATGGTAGAATTACGTATACTGTTTCCCTTCAATGTGCAAAGACGAGGTTGGTAGTACAGAATTTATTGCTTTCGTACTTGAATATTTGGAAGGCCCGTCCTCACTAGTGCCTGCCCCAGCCCCAAACGCCATTTTTCGCAGTTTTGCTGGTTAAGTTGTTGTGTTTCCCTGGAGTCTCGACGTCAGCCTAGTCAAAGTTGCCCCAGGTCCTCACCACCACAGGCATTCGCACGCCTTATGGATCAGAGGGAGATTCGCCGCTATGCGACTAGCTTGATAGCAGAACGGTCATCAACCTTGGTATTGGTTTACCTTTGGGTAGGCTTCCTGATGGAAAAGCCTGATTCCTTCTCAGCTTGAGAGACCATGCTGTGGGAATCAATCCTTTTGTTGTATATCGCTGCCCGGCACCCAGGAATGCCTACAAGCCACGACGAGGAGGTAAACCGTTGAGAGGATGTCTGCTCAACACAGAGTTTATCAGCACACAATAACTGACAATGCGACGGTTTCGCCTTTTCAGAGCCAGGAAAGGTCAAATTGAAATGCAATCTACTCAGCCAAACAGTTTCATAACCTTAGCAGATAGTGGTTAACATATAAAATTGCATTCATGTAATAAACAGTTTTGTTTGCTATGTTTTTAAGCTTTATTTATGTTTTTAAGCTGTTTATTATACGATTTCAAATTTCTACGTTAAGGCTTATCTGTTAGGGTTATGAAAGTGTTTGGCTGAGTGGATAGCATGTCAGTCTGATCTTTCCATGCTCTAAGAGGGCGAAACCGCCGAAACGTCAGCCATAGTATGCTAATAAATTTTGTAATACCTACTTCGTGTTTGCTCTTTGAAGAAAAACATTGGATTATCAGTCAATGCCGAGGTTAATAGAAAGTAAGTTGTCAGCATCGTGTATAAAAGGGCACCACTGAATGAGTGTGCCTCATTCGAGGAGATGGACCGCTGAAGAAGACCTGACTCGACACGAAGGCGAAGCCGCCACATCGAGGCGAAAGACAAGCGTGGACCATCGACTCGGATCATCGGCTCTGATGAAGACGAAGACGTCGAAACGTTAGCCGATAATAAACATTATTATCAACCTCGTGTAAGCTCATTAAGGAAAAAAAAATACATATAAGTTGTAAGAATCAAATAACTTTTTTTTTTAGTTCTATGGATAATTTTAACCCGATGTTTTAGCTCGTAAAAGTTTAGTTAGCTTAGTGACTTTAAACTCTAACTCTTAAAACCCTTTCTATTGATTAACAAAGTTTTCGAATCGTTAGTGCGAAGAATTACGCCTAGCCATTAAAGTAAGGAGGGACAACGAATATGCTCAGCTCGTTAGAATTATAGTCCTATAGCCGGAAGTTTTTCCCTTCATCTTATAAGTTAGAAATCATCTTGATGATTGTCGTTCAAATTGCTGAGATGGCTCAATGAAACTCAATGGGGATCAGTACCACTGCTTCACTTAACGGAGGAAATTGTATTTGTCCTTATGCCTATCGTTTATAGACTGAAGTAGCCTAGAGTACGTTACTGCATTAGACGAGTCGCATTAAATGTGCCTCTAATGAATGGCGTAAAATCTCCCACCGCGATCCCGCTCACTCGTCGATCCCCACCGTCCCCATTACCTTCATCCCATAAAGCTCTTATCGCCTTCCTTAGCTTCATGAACACTTAAAAAACAGTGACACGGTCGAGTGTCAGAGCAACGAGAGCTTTTTGCAGTAAAGCTATTGACAGCGATAATTTGATTATCTTGACGGATGATTATCAGGTGGGAATCCACACAGACCTCTTTTACTGGCATGGTATGACTATATTCAACTGAGAAAACGCATTCGAATATCCAAAACAACTAAGAGAAATCGAAACTGTAACAAAATCTTGCAGCGGTGATTAGACTTTTAAGTCAAAGTTCTTCTAAAGGTATTCGATAGATGAGCACGCACTGCTTTTCGAAAATAATGACCGAAGACGTGTAATTGAGTTGTTCCTAAGATGATATGCAATCATTCTAACCATATGGCTAATTGCCGAGGTGGAATAAGGCTATGAGTGTTCGCCATTGAAGGGTCAGCAGATTGATTACCACCCCACACAGTGGGTGGTGGTCATTCATGAGTCTCGATCGCCAGTCAGCTATGGCAAAGATCGGAATTGCTGGAAGATGACGAGTCGGTCACCGCTGAACGCATTGTGGATTCCGTCAGCTGTCAACATAAGTCAATTAATCATACATTTTTTCATTATCCTCAACCGATTCTAATTATCATTACTTATTGCGCCGTACGTCGATCATGTCAGCTACATACTTGACTCATAATTCATATGGAACCTCGTGAACCTCGACTTTGCTCCCATTACTGAATAGGGGCATGCGTAGCATTGTTAGAGGTGCTCCGCAATACACGCAGTTCCTGGTCCGATCACGCTTCACGGGCAAGACAAGTCCTTCATCCTTCCGCGTTTAGCAACTTGGTATCGCGCACCCTTTAGAGATTGTTCAAAGCCAAGCGCTTTCTGCCTTATCCTTAACGATTAACTGGTCACCCAGTGATCACAATATTTTTATTCTAAATGTCCTAAAGAGGTTGACTAGCTTAAATCTTCAAGTTTTCCCAGATAAAATAGTGAATTGTGAAGTAGGTCGAGCTTTGTTCTTTTACCTTAGAAACATCGTTATCAGGCCATTGAACTTAACCTACAACCGTTGCTAGACGGTGAACTTCGTATGTTGGTCATCGGAAGCCATGCTGCGAGGAAATCCTTTTCTTCGTATTATCTTGAGAGAACGTGGATAGAGCGAAAATGCGATATGATTGCTGTAATGGCGCTACTTTTTTTTTAGCAAATTTAATGCAATGGCACTCATCATTCTACCTTATAGTGCTCGTTCTAGCCATTATTGTAATGAACCCAGAGTGAACAACAGATAAGTCGATTTCTCTTTCATTTTCACCCTTTCTAGCGTACGACATGTTCTGCGACGAGGAAGATGTTCATGCAGAGTCATCCAGAAAGGCAGAATTCTGTGAGGAAGTCGTCTTTAGTCCGATTAAGCAGGAAGCGAGGTGATACACACCGTTGAGTCAAAACGTGTTAACGAGCGGATGTGGTTGCAGCCTCAGGGTATCCACGACAACTATCAGTATCTCCGGAGATTTTCCATTAGAATTAGGCTAGCTGTATTGTTATAGAGAAAAACACAGTAATCTCACCTCATAAAAAAGAAAGGCGGAACTTCTACGTTCTTTAGGAAGTCGGCATCGTTCTTAAGATTGATATCCAGAGCTTTATTAAATGGTAGATAAATGACCACAAATGACCAGTTGTAGCAGATTGCTGTACGGTGATTTCCGTTAGTGCCCTGAGACTTAAAGCTTCGAGATGAACATCACATTTCCCGAACAAATCGTTGATGGTTGTACATTTCAAAGTGGATGATATTGAACATTTTGCTGAAGATGAACTTTCACAGCATTGATTTTAGAATTTGCACTTCATTTCTGGAGTAATTCGCCTACTTTTTAGAGTTTGAAACTTATCCATTCTTTTTGAATACCGTTATTGATACAGCGTCGTTTATGGTAATGAACTAAGTAATAGGCAACAACGGTAGTCAGAATATTTCTTCTAGAGAAAAGGTTTGCTGTCAACTGGTAAGGTATCACTGTGTGACAACTGTGTCTATGAGAGTGTTGATTTTGTCGTTTGTATCTAAGAACCATAAATGTAAGGAAAAGAAATACTTAGGAAATGTTCGAGAATGCTCCTCATTGTAGCAGTTGAGGACGTTCAAAACGCAGCCTATTTTATTCATTTATGGCTACTGTAATACGGTATTAAATGTGAGTTGGTCACAGTTTTAGGAGAGTGGAAAGCGAGAATGATGTGCTTCATTTTTTAGCCAAAGATTAGCCCTTTTTAAACAATTTGTTCGAAATGAATCATTTCTATCATCGTTAGCCTACACTAGACAACAACTCCATCAATCTAAATTTGTTAAAGCAGTTGTAGTGACCTTATTTTTGTTTCTATGACAATTCCTACAGTTACAAACGGAATGAACATGGACCGTTTCCTCCGGTTCTCACCTGTTTCGATTAATTCCTTGCTTCATTTCACTCGTCTTTTACCTCCTTGTTCTTTCCTTCATTGTTTACCTTTAGTCTCACTGCTAACAATTCTCTCTTTTAAATTCTTTACATCATTAATAAATAGCTTAATTTTTTAAATAACATTTAAGCCAATTATACTTGTAAAAGGTTGGGAATGTTTAGAAGAGTGTTCTTCGTAAGAAATATTCTCACGATTTCTTTGATTTCTTGAACTAATTGGGTTTCATGATTCTTCAATTGACGTGTCATTATCACCAAACTAGTAACTCATTGTGATATAGAATTGGTTTAAAAGTCTCCACTAATTGGAACACTTTAAAAACATCTGTCCGGATGCAATGCGACCCACTGCGGAAGCGGATTGTTCCTAAAAGCTGAAAGGAGCGCACACTCCATGGGCCCGCTCTGCAAACAACCCTTACAACCAGCAAGACAATTAGAGCGTTCGTTATGGCGAAAATGATGATGACAATGGTCGTGGTAGGGATGATAGTGACGATGGTGTTGGTACCAGTGGTGATGAAGATGATGATGATGATGATGCTGGTGTTGGTGATATTGGTGATGGCGGTTATAAACATTTGAACATCGTTCGAATGCAACTCGTAAACAAGGTCGTGAAATGTTAGCAATAAGTTTAAATTACGACTAAAATACTACAATTGTCGAAAATAGCTCCTGAAGACGCTTGAAAGTTTCTGTAGCACAATCTTTCCAAATTGGGCGCTTTGTATATTTGGCTGTCTTGCTAATGCAATCTAAAAACAAAATTTTCCGTGCTGTTCTCTCTCTGTTTCTATTTTTACAAGTCCTACAATTTTTCAAGTCCCACTTTTAGTTTTATTTTTCAAAGCTTATGGCTTTTTCTGTCACTCATCAAACATTGGAAAACATCTACTTATGAAGAACCTCGAATCAATTTTATCCGGTTATTACTGGGCTTTCTTTCACTTAAGTGGTATCCTCGGTTACGAACGTGGTCGGCTTTGCCGGTGAGTATGTATGCGCAGAAGATGCCTTCGGGAGAAGTCATCCAAAGCACGACTGTTCTCATAGTAACTCAAAAGACCGACTTTCTATAAACCTCGGCATAGATAGTTGATATATTTATTTATATGATCTTATAAACTGATCTTCTTTAGCTGATGCGAGGTTGGTATAGGTCTTAGTTGCTGTTGTTGGTCGATGGCTGACGTTTCGGCGATTTCGCTTTCCTCAGAGCTGTGATGTTACGAGTGGGGCAACACCAACAACAACGACAACGACATCGAAGACCTATACCAATCTCGCATCAGCTAAAGAAGATCAATTTATAAGATCATATAAATAAATATTCTCATAGTTCTCGGAGCGAACGCTGTTTTCTTCCGGGAATCGTCAAGCGTATGAGTGATCATTTATCGTATGTATGCGCAATCGGGAAATAATTACTGACTGGCACGAACCGACTGGGTTCACTAGTCAATTTATGTGCACTACACAAATTCGTATACACTTAGAGAACGACATTATTCTTTAGAGATATGAAATTCCACGTGTTCTGAATTTGTGTAACAATGAACAAATAATAACTGAACTAAACAGTCGAAGTAAAAAAAATATACCATTTCAACGTTGACAAAAGAAGAAAATGTGTAGGTTTGAGACGGTAGACGGTCGACAGTTTTAGAACTGGATTAACACCGTTTTCTCCGTTTCTAAAAAAAACTTATTTCCCTGATAGACTAAGTGGGCTAAGGAAATGCACAAAATTCCACCTGTTGTCAATATGGCTGTGCTTATGTTTATGCATATGACATTATCCGGTGTTTAGTGCTTCGAGTGTTTCGTCCGCAGTTGTCACTATTTTTTAGATTTGACGAAGCTATGCCCTAATCGTAAGTTTGGACCGCCATCAAAATTCATGCACCGAGAAAACTCACCATCCACAATCTTGCAGTGGTAGTTCTAATGACGGGTGCAGGAAAGTCAATTCAGAAACTTCGACAACTAAACAGTTAATCACTAGTTTTTCCTCTACTCATAGAAAGAGAAGGAAAAAAGAAGAGAAAATAGGATCAAAAGCATCAGATCACTGTTCACAATTACTTCTTTCCTTAGAATTCATTGGTGATTGCAAATATATTGGTTTTTGTTAATGGGCGTACATGCTGTTAATATCACGGAATAGAACGAATCCATTCCAATTAAAAATAGTTCTTTCTCATCAAGTTTGTTATTTCTTGACTGCTCGTCATGACCCAAAAATCGGACATTTTGATTACAAATACCTATGCCCTGTGTTAATAACCTTGTCGCAATACCACGACGACATTATTTTTGAACTCCAAGATACAATTAATATGATGCTTTTCTCTCTCTTTTTTTTCTTTGCAAAAGAGTTAGATATGGTTATGTTAAGTTGGTGGTGGCGCAGTGATTAGTGGTGGAGTCTGTCAAGAAGCAAGGAGCCTGTTCGAACCCTCCCCGACGTACTTCACCAACCCGCATGGGAACGCCTTATCTCGGCTATTTCCAAAATTGCAAGGAGAACGGACTCGACCAGATGTCTTTGGACTTCATTGAGTATCAGAGAGGTGGATGAATATATTTTGGTCTATATGAACTGTTGCTCCAACCTGCCGAGTCTCCCAAGCTGAGAAGGGGTCCGGCGTGTTACTATCAGGAATCCTAGCTAAGAGTAAACCAATACCATGATCCGCCACTGTCCCGTTATCAAAGTCGCATGGTGGCAAATCTCCCTCTGATCTACAAGGGCTGCGATTGCCCGTGGTGATGAAGGCCTGGGGTAGACTTTGGCCAGGCTGACCTCGGAATTCCAGGGAACCATAATGGCTTAACCAGCAAGTCTCCAGTGAATGGTGATTATGCTGGGGCCCCCACAACCAGTGAGGACGGGCAGTTCAAGTGTCTAGTGTGTCAAGCTTCAACTAATGTATTAAGTCAGTGCTTTTTCTTCACAAGCCTGGCACCAAGTTGCCAACCTCGATGAGGTGAAATACTTAACGAAGAATTTTCCGAATCAAATTCCTGCCCTCACAATCAACCAGCCAACACCTGTACATATCTATTGTTTTCTATTCAATTTAAAGCTATGAATTTGCCTCAAATTGCGATTTCCATTAGAATAATAGAAATCCTATCTGGATTACTTCCGCGGTGATGAGGTTCATTTCGTCGTTCCTGTGCTTCTAAAAAATTCCCTTTTTATTCCGCGGAAAAAAGAAATAGTTCTTTACGTTGTCTCTAGAAATATCTTTCTGTTTTATAATCGTTTGGGCTTATTATTTTAAATGAATAAAAACTTTTTAATTAAATATGAATGAAAAGCTCAATATTAAAGTGCTTCCGACTGTGGCCATATCATTTCAGTTTAGAAACGGGGTATGAAGGAGAGTTCGCTCTGTTGTGTTCAAAATTTCCTTTTCCATTCTCCTACTGTTCTTCTGCCATTATTCCTTTCTAGAACATTTTAACTCTCCATGATAGTACAAAAGAATAAAAGGATGAAGCTCTCGGCGTTGATCAATCCCTGAGAGATGCGTCATGCATTCGACTTCATATCAAGTATTGTTTGGAGGTGAATGAATACAAATCTGGTCTTTACAATGATTCGCCGTGACCTACCAAGCCAGTGCTGCTATCCTCCCAGACAAGTCTGGTATCAATTCGCCGACTCCGGTGGGATTGAAGGGTTGGTGAGCCTGGGCACGAGGATCGATTGTATGTGTATTGCAGGCCACCTCCGACCACTGCACCATCCGCGCCCTTTATGATATCATAATATATTTAAAATCTATACATATCTCTAAGAATTGCTGCTTTTGATAACAATAGACTCGGCGTTCAGTGTTCAACGTAGTACTTATTTCTGATCACCGGCTCATCATCTGCTTCCTTGTGCACCATCTTTTCACAAAAATCGCTTAGGATTTGGTTTCTTCATCTCCTTTTCTAAGGACGATCGTATTCATACATGATGTTAAGCAGCAGCATTGCCAATATCAGTAGGCATTTTGACTCCGACCTCATTACTTATCAGTCTCTCAATTTATGCATTGCCCACAGCGATTTAGTTTTAATGTAATCTGCAAGAAGAAGCTCGATATCCAGGCGTGGTTGATGCGGCTGAAGTATAGGGTAGCAAAATGAAAGCCAAAATTTGAGAAAAAGTGTGAAACGGAATTATTTTCAATATTCTGTTGCTATGTACATTGGGTAGCACTGCTACCATCGCCAGTACTCATCTGGGTGAAAAATACCTTAGAGATATCGCTGAACTGAACCCATCAACTGTTTCAAGAAATCCTTTTTTTGGCATAGCGGAACTTTCTATTTTTATTCTACTTTCCAGAGCTAGAAGGTGCAAAAAGCTCGTGTTGTTGCCTGAAATTTATAAACAATAACGATCGGTTCTAGCTTTCAGAATTTGATCGATGATCCCTCACGTCAATGGTGGGTCTCCGATGGACGATTCAGTCTTATTCGACCGTTCTATGGACTTCGTATCGCACCGATTCTTCCAGAAGATTCCGGAGCTTATCGTTGCCGCCTAGAGACAGATCCTATCTTCCAACTCACCATGTCTACAGCTTATGTCGAATTGTCTGTAATGGGTTAGTTTTACTGCTGTGCTCATTATCCTCGCAAATAAGTTTCCAGGTGAAACTAAATCGCATTAAGGAAGAGGTTCTTTGCACACTTCAATAGAACTGACAAAGCGTATTCGCAAGAATTTTTCAATGAAATAAGAAAACAACAAAGAGGTGGTGACACTATAAACTACTCGACGTGCAACTTCTTCTTGGGTTTCTGTCATATTGTCGTCGGTGACACAATGAAATATTATGTTTTTCCTGAATTTTGTCGTCAGGTAACTAATGAGATCGATTCGAACTCGTTACTTTGTCCTTGGCGTAACAGTGGCATATGTCAGTGTAGCGAGTCAGAAAGCAGAGGTTGTGAACTATTTCAGTGAATAAAGCAAGTGAGTGGAGTTCGTCATCAGCACTAGGTGATGACTAATTAATAGAAAGGCCTTCACAGTACATGCGGGCAATAAGTGTAGCTTGGCGTGTACTAAAATCTCAAGGCCATTAAAATCTGGAAGAAATTTGCCTCTTTATGGACAGCCTTTTATCTAGAAGCACTTGTAAGACGTAAATGTCACTCGGACTCGTCAGACTAAGAAAACAATTTCGAGATTTGGTTTGTTAAAACATAATAGATAGATAAAGAAATTAGATAGAAAATAGAGTGCTTTTTCAATCTAAATGTTTGCAAAACCTGTCATGGTCATGTGTTCACGGTCTATTGCGCAATCCCGTGGGTGCATTCGATTGCCTTTAAGCTTAGACGCCAGTGTCAGTCGTGTCAGGACTCCGACCTTATCTGCGATGAATTCGTCAATTAATCGCCGCAAGCACTTTCCGGGCATGGCACGCTGTATCTCGAGTCTCCACGGCTCATTGAATCGCATTCGAGTGTCATATTTATTGTAGGGAGCGTACAAAAGTCTTCTCAAAATTTCTTCTTCGTTCTTTCCTCGGGAGCTGATCAAAGCATAATTTGGTCCGCGTAACAGTTGTGTTTTGAATGGCACAATTTGAATGACGGTTAATTGCGATGCACTTTAAAGTAGAAGCTAATTCTGTATTGCTTCAAATGTGATTTTAAAGAGATTAGCATCAGAAAATAACTACCATGACTTAAACGAGGCCATACCTAGTCTTGCTACGTTCTCAACGTTTTTGAATATTTGTGGTGTCGCGCACAAATATGAAGAGTGCAAGAAGTTTTCTTAGCATTGTCAAGTCACTGTTTCGATCATTCTTTGCAGAATTTCGAGGTATGCCTACCACAAATTCTTGGATAACATGAGCAGTTCCAGTTGATTTTAAGTAATACGATCATCCAGAACTACAGAAGAATTTCCAATCCGCGAAAGCTTCCTTTGTTAAGCTAAGTAGTTCGCTCACAAGCTGCTTTCCGTTGCCTCGTGTATTCCACAGAATCTGTTAAAAATTAATGCGATTCTGTCAATTACTGGTGAACAACTGATAGAATGGCGATTTAAACGCCGGATAATAGCCTTTACTACTCAGAAAATTTCACAGCCCATAATAAGCATGCAAGATATTGATGACGACTACATTCTAGTTTCACGTAAAAATGAAGTGGTGTGGTTAGATTTTTGAAGAACCCATCCTTTAACATAATTTCTAAATCACCATAGCGACATATTCGCTGACGTTACAGCATGTTGGATAGAATGGTGAAAGAGTGTGCAACAACTTCTCCATCACCGATAGTTACCTAAGCTGACAATCTCTGGACTGAGCACTAACCTTTGACGAATTGTTCTCTTCTTGGTAAGTGCAAGACACTCTCTAGATAACTGACATACGCATGTCAAGTGACTACCGTATTCCACACCCTATCCACACGCATTATCTTGAACTGTTCTAAAAATAAAGTCAAGTAGTACTTTTAAAATTGGTGGGTTCTGATTCTGCTATTTATTAGCCGTTATCATTTCTGGGACCCTATCCACACGCATTATCTTGAACTGTTCTAAAAATAAAGTCAAGTAGTACTTTTAAAATTGGTGGGTTCTGATTCTACTATTTATTAGCCGTTATCATTTCTGGGAACGCGTGTGGCGTAGTGGTTGGAGGCGCCACTGCGACGCGCACGTGGAATCGATTCCTGCGCCCATGGCCCACCAGGCCTTCCATCCCTCCGGGGTCGGAAAATTGGCACCAGACTCGTCTGGGAGGATAGTAGCACTGGCTCGATACATCGGCAGGCCACCGTGAGTCATTGTCAAGGCCAGATATGCATTCAATCATCTCCAACGATACGTAATGAAGTCGAATGCATGGCGCATCCCTCATGGATTGATCAATGCCGAGAGCTTTTAGCTTTTATCATTTCTGGAAGTTTCCTAGAGCCAAGCAGCAGGAATTCTGGTAATTTGTTCAGAAGCAAAAAGCAAATAATTATTACCGCAAGTGTTCATCACTGCTTTACGGAGACTTAATCCGAATGAATGAAAGCGCTTTCGGGAATTGTTGTGGAACTTAGTCATTCATGCAGAAACCTTTTAATTATGTCCTTCAAACCATTAGCGCATTTTCTCCAATCTTTCCTCCAATCCATCCCACTTTGGAAGGAACCGTTGAGGTCACGATTAGCGCTGAGTCAATAAACATTAATAAAATAAGGCTAAATTGTTAGCAAAATCAAGGCCACATCTACTAAAACTTGAGCATTTTTTTCTTCAATTTCTTTCTCAAGTAGTTTGTTATTTTTCCGTGTCTAGAATGATTTCAGTGTCCTAGTTTTCTTTCTTAAGATTGGGTCGAAACTTTGAATGTAAAGCCTTGACGAACATCAACAAGAAGACTAGTAACTTCCGAAAAGAATACAAACAGAGACCCAATTAGCGTAAAAATCTTATCACGCCTAAAGGAGACATAATCTACTGTGGAGATCTGTAATGAAAAGAGATTAAGTCTGCTAGATCAAAGCGATTTCATTGAACTCTTCTCGAATTTAGTCAATACTTTACCGGTTATTTCTTAAAGATTTTAACTCCTGTGAACAGAAAAATCGCTAAAGCTTACATACATAAATTCTTTCACACAACGACATACTTGAGGACAGTTTTTATCTTAACTTTTCCATCCTAGTCTAGACACTATGGCTCATGAAATAAATTCATGCTGTCGCGCATCCTACAGAGGATCATATGAAGTAATCTAAACTGAAATCGTTTTCCCAACGAATTCATCTAGTCATAAGGTGGACTAAATGGAGAGTAATTTCCAGGACCGACTTTCTATTAACCTCGGCAATGATCAAGTCACTATAATTCACTATACACTTGTTGAGTGAACACGACGCGTGACTTTATTCTTTATTAAATCCGTTCCTGGCTTACCAAGCCTCTCATCCCTTAGAGTTCGAGTGCTAACGCTCCAACTTGGCTATCGCAGAAGTCCAGGATGAACCAACTTCTCCTTCTTCCTGAAGAAGGTGAAATCCACTGAAACATCAGTGTTACGGTAAATAAAGAATAAAATGACATCTCGTGTTTGCTTAACAACAAATAGTGGATTAAATGGACAACTGCTACTGAGTCTGACTTAAGTGGCACACTATAAGTGTCGTGCTGAAGCGTCCAATTGTCGTCGGAGGTTCGACGTTCACAATTGAATTGGCCGGGGACCTCTCTTGACCGACGGAATACTACACAATGAGATCTGCGTGATTTACCCACAAGGCCTTTAATGGGGTGATGTATGGGAATGTAACAGTTTCAGAAATCACAATTGAAGACCTGCGACAAATCTTGATGAAACTGAAAAAGGACTTTTTCAATGACAAAGACAGAACTCAAATGTCTTCCACAAAAGGCTTACATCCTTCGGTAGTAGAAAGAGTTCTATTGTTTAGGCATTTCGTAAGTGCTTAGTGTAGCGAACTTTGAAAAAAAATGATCTTTTTCATTTCTAAATACTCTTGAACTTATCAAATATGTTACGCTGTAGAAAATTTTGTTTTTTGCAATAGCTGGAAAGAACTAGATTTTCAAAAGTAAACAACATAAAGTGAATTGGAAAAGCATAGAATCCGGATGCTCATTTATTATGAGTGCTTGGCCAGTGACGACAGCGTCCGAGTCGTCGCCACCAACATCACCTTAGAGTTAGGCGAATGTACCATGCAGGACAACACCATTTTCTCTGGCTTTGATGGGTCACCTCCTGTGTGACATGGGACACGAAGCTCATGAAAATCGAGGCCAGCAGCTCTTTGTAGATAAAAGTGAGCTGAAAAACGAAGTAGAAATTTAAATTTGGTTAAGCTATCACTACTGTGCAATTGAGCCTTGAATACGTCAGATATTGTAGAACTATAGCAAATTGAATTCCACACCTGTTCATTGAATCGAACCCAACTGTTCAGGCACCACTATGCCTGCCATAGTGGTGAAAGTCTATCCTATGCTGTATCGGAAATGACCGTTGAAAAACAAGCACTCACGTTAGTCTCTGTGGCTAGGGACTGCTGTGGAAGCGATTTATTCAAGACGAGCTTAACCCTATTATTGACACGATAACACTCTACCGTTCATTAGCAGCCAAGGAATATCGGCTAGGAAATAGTTCAGCTCGATGACTCGGATCATCACCTTACGCCACCTTGATTTCACTTTTTTTCAGAACAAGAAAAATTTTTTTAGGGAAGGACACTTCGCTAATTTTGAAATTTTTATATCGGGACTGATAAAAATGCTGTCTATACCTTGATTTCACTTTTTTTCAGAACAAGAAAAATTTTTTTAGGGAGGACACTTCGCCAATTTTGAATTTTTTATATCGGGACTGATAAAAATGCTGTCTATACCGCAGACTAAAACATTTCCTTGAAGAAACTTTGAGCAATAGGAAAACAGAAGTGTATGAATGTAATCCATTAATGTCCGTTACATCCAAAACAAAACACCTTGGTAAGATCTAATAAAGCTGCTAAATTTATGACTCGCATTACATTGAAGTGGAAAAGATAAGTAGGCTCTAATAAGCGTTTATGAATAATTTGAGCAGGCTTTCGCAGAGAAAGGGCACTACAAGGACATTGTTTGTCTGAGCAATGGAGTAACCTATAAAGCCACTGAGCCACTAAGCTGTCACTGCTGCAGGCAAAATACGACTAGGGGAAGTCGAAACTATGAAATTCCAGCTAAGTTTAAAAAAAAACTACTGCTTATTAGAGCTTGAAAATAAATGTATACGAATTTGGAAGCGATTTTATGGTGGTTTCATTTCATAAGAAAAAAGCATCTGCCAAACATAATAGTCTAGCGTGTAAGAAGAAAAAAAAAGCTTTCACAATGAGATGGATTACTGTAATTAATAGCCGTCAAATACGTTCCATTAATAGAGCGTAGAAACGTCGGTACTAGTGAAAAAAGGAATCTAAATAAGGAGTAAAATGTCGAATTGATTGAACAATCGGTGTTTTGTATGCAGTTCGTCCAGTGGCTCCTTCAAGTCCTGCGGTGAAGGCGTTCTCAAACCATTCCTTAACACTCGCCTGGAAGCACCACACTGCTAGGGCCCATCGTCCGATCTCTCGTTACTCTGTGCTAGTTCGGTCAGTTCAACTGTTCCACTAAATTTTTCCTTGGTGAACCAATGAATATTTCTCTAGTGTAGTTTTGAAACCGTCAAATTTCACAACTTTTAAAATTATTCGACAACTGTTATTATATAAATCGCACAGCAAATAACCGGGTGGTGTAGAATGCCATTGACTACTTAGTTTAAAAAAAATGTTTTGAGTACTGTTTGTTTGCGATTTTTTGATGTGATTTTTGCACAAGTAGTAGAGCTAAGAAGGAATAGAAGATACTTTGAATTACGACAACGTCATAATTGGCAACATGAATTGGTAGGATAGGGTTTTTCCATAATTCTACAAAACCTCAGCTGTAGCTTCGATGGATTCATAGACAGGCTTACGAAATATGGTACTATACGACCCGTCCATCAGTTGGTAATCTTGAAAATTTCCCCGTGTGATGGATGCTGTTTAGTTCGGTAGACGACGATTCACGATTTGTGATTCCGGCGCCGTCGAACGCTACTACCGTCATCATCGATAACCTCACACCGAACACGCTCTACGCATTTGCCGTTCGCGCTGAAAACGCTGCCGGTCTCAGTCCTTTCGGACCAGAAACTCGTTTTCGGACTCTCGGCGAAGGTAAGGCTCTACTATCGGTTACGATACTCCATTTAACTCAGGGAATGAGCTAAGAATTTGAATTCAGTTTGGAAACAAAGAAAACCTTTAAGTGGACTTGCAACATATTTTGAACAAAACGTAAGTAAGCCTTGACCTATTTGGAGAACATCTGTGAGTTATCTATTACACTGACATTATATATTTGTAGTTAAATCACAGATCTTCATATTTCTTTTTGCTATAGTGTTGCAATGTTTCACTGATCACTGTAGTTCTACCTTTCGTTTTCCCTTATGGAACCATCAGCAATAATTAAGTTTGCCGTTTAAGTGAAAAGGAAAGGGTAGTGGGATTAGGGAGAGGACTATGAAGCAGTTAAGGATGGGGTACTGCATGATATTAGAATTAAGTGAGAATGAGAAGCAGAACTAAAGAAAAGAGACTTACGATAACTTGTGGGATGGATGAAGTAACAGGAGGAAGAATAGAGAGAACGAAGAAAAGAGAATTGTAAGAAACTTATTTACTTGATACTTGAACGGCCTGTCATCACTAGTTGTGCGGGCCCCAAGTCGTCACCATGACACTCAGGAACACTTCCCAGCCACGATGACCCGGTAAACCGTTGGGAGGGATATGAAACTAGACTCAAAAAAAGAGCGTTGAATAGGTAGGATAGACGGAAGATGTATGTAGACAGATGAATCAGGAACAGGGGCTGAAGCGGTTATTTTGGAAAAATAGGCTTATCTTATAGGCGAGATATGGATCATTTAGTAGCTACAGTAAACTTTGTACGAGGTTGTACGAATCATCGCAAGTGAGAAGAGATATCAATAAAATGAAATGACTATAACTAACTATACGCGGTGATGAAAATATTGCTAGCTCCGGTCAGAGGATGAATTGTGCTACATTCAGCTCCTAAGTCACCTCCAGTGGTGTCAGGAGTTCGGAACACCACCGACGGTTGCGTCTCGATAGCCATCGAACCGCCACCCGATGTACATGATAACGTGACCGGATACAATCTACTGATGCATAGAATCGGTGACGACTCTTTACGAAAAGAATTGTGAGTATCGCTTAATTGTTTTATTCCAGTTCGTCCTCTTTTTGTCTTACTACTTTACTGCTTTATCATCTTCTGCAACTCTGTTGTTTTCTTGCGTTCCCTCATGTAAGGCTTCTTAAAGCAGTAACGGAATACTACCTGAGTTCTTTTCTCAGTGAAGCGTTAAGATTTTTCAAGTGTTTGTCTAATCACTTAGATTTGAGTGGCAGTTTTATCAATGAAAAAGCCCTCTTGTTTTTTAATAACATTAATGGCATTAAAGATCTAGCTTCTGTTCACAACTTTTCCACTGAGACTTTTTTCCCGCTCCTATTTATAAAATCCGCTTGCTTTCACTGCAACTCCCACTGCCACGCAAAGACTTTTTGAATTCGTTTCCAATACCAGTTTTTTTTTGAATTATTCTCATCAGTTTGCTTAAGTTTTTCTAACTATAAAAGGGGAAGATTACTATGAAAGCTGGTCCGATATCGGAGAATTGTTAAAAGATAAAGTGGCCACTGCATCAAAAGCAGCCTGCTTCTAGGGTGGGATTGGGGAGAGGTATTAGAAAAGTAAGGGCGCGTATGGCGCAGTGGTTGGAGTCGCCACTGCGACACGCACGTGGAGTCGATCCCTGCTCCCATGGCCCACCAAGCCTTCCATCCCTCCGGGGTCGGCAAATTGATATCAGACTTGTCTGGAAGGATAGCAGCACTGGCATCTGGTCTGGAAGGATAGCAGCACTGGCATCATCAGCAGTACATCTGGAGGCCACCACGAGTCATTGTAAAGGCCAGAAATGCATTCATTCACCTTCAACGATACTTAATGAAGTCGAATGCGTGGCCCATCACTCAGGGATTGATCAACGCTGAGAGCTTTATCCTTTATCCTTTTTATTAGAAAAGGTAAATCAGCAACTGTTTGCCTTATGATCAGAGTTAGTTCTACACCTTATAACATCGTAGACGTTATATTGCTTAAATTTTCCATCATTTTGTATTCGAGGAACTTTTTTTATATTCCTGATCTATCATGCATGACGTAAAGTCTTCTTAGTAACTCTGTTCAGTATTCCTGCAAATACGATCGGTCCGTACAGCGTGTGCCAACTCCAACCTCGCTCAAGTTATGTGCTTTCTGTAGAGGCTGTTAACAAATTCGGTAAATCACCACCGATACGACAAATCTTTCAGACTGAGGAAAGCGGTAAGAAAACTTCTTTTTTGCCTTTTTGAGGGCACTAATTGGTTCTTTCGTTTCATATCTTCAACCTTAACCATTTCCTTGGGCAATATGGGTCTGCATCAATCAATGGGAAGGTGTTAGTTGCAATAAAGTGCTAGCGCGATTCATAATGATTGGTACCATATCATAAGGACACTTTTGCTTTTAGTCCTTGTAACGTGCTTTTTCTAGTATTGAATCAATCGTTTCTTCGTTTTCACACTTCCTCCAAGTGTTAGTTTTCTTGAAATACCGTAGCCCCGACCAGATTGCTTCAAGCAGTATTCTCTTGACCCATGAAGCTGCTGCATTCTGAAGCTATTTTCACGAGGGAAATGAATAACTTGTGATTGTGAAACGAAAACAAAGCTGTTGAACTTCCAGTGCCATCTGGTATTCCGACGGCTATCTCGTTGTCTCCCGCTGTTGGTGTGCCGACGATTACTGTACAGTGGCAAAAACCGAGCAGTTTCGTCGGCCAAATCACTCACTATAATCTCTACTACAAGGTTTCACACACTATTTATTGCTTCACAAAAACAATATCTTTGTAAATTGTAAAAAAGGCAATTACATAAAGAATACAGGAGATTATGAGAGAAGAGATGAATCGAACATCATTCCGTTTTTTTTTATATTGACTTATAAAAGAAGGAGAATGCAAAGATGAGAGAAAAAGCACACTCTACTGTGTTAGTGGGAAAGTTCGTTTAGTAGGAACTTCCATAGATAATAGATAGTTGAGACCGACGATATGGTAGAAATAACTAAATTTGTGCAATTATTTTTTTTTTATGATCCTCCCTTCTTTGGGGACATTTAGTGCTCGTGGACCGATTTCGGTTCAATTTCAGTTCCTCGGGACCGCACTCTTTGGCTCACGCATTATTTCTATTGAGATGCGTGTTACCTTGCACACCATCGTACTCTGGACCCCACCATTTTTTTTTAATTTGGAGAATTTACGAAAATTTCTGTAGAAGGACACTCTAAAATTCGTAGTTCGCATGCGCTAAAGTTGTTCTGATTTTTTTACCTTTTATTTTCTGCCTACTACAATGTTCATGGCAGACTACGCTCACGCATTATTTCTATTGAGATGCGTGTTACCTTGCACACCATCGTACTCTGGACCCCACCATTTTTTTTTAATTTGGAGAATTTACGAAAATTTCTGTAGAAGGACACTCTAAAATTCGTAGTTCGCATGCGCTAAAGTTGTTCTGATTTTTTTACCTTTTATTTTCTGCCTACTACTATGTTCATGGCAGACTACTAAGCGAAATACAACCAGAACGTTGCTGAGATATCTGCAAAACTCTGGAACGCAGGTGTCTTTGGTGTTTAAAACATTGTGATTTCAACTACAGCCTCAGCTTAACTGGGTTCAATGCTGATGTGGGCTCATCAGATCAATCCCGTTGACGGGTGATTGCTGATGGCAAGAGACCGATAGAACTAGCTGAGAGACAGGCAATACGAAAGACCCGCATGGTGTGGTGGTGAGCGCGTTACTCCCCGGAAAGGACAATAGCGCGTTCGTTCCCCACCATAGACACCTGCGGTCCCGAGTTTTGCAAATGTCTCAGCAACGTTGTGGTTGTTCTGATTGTTTGTTTTATAATTTTGGACTTATTTCTTATATCTTATTATTTCGACAAACCTTATCTTCCTCGCCAATGTTCAAATGTTCTTTTCTTCGTCTTTTTTTTTATCATCCACCATAGGTTCAACTTGCATGAAATCTGTTTTGTTGCAGGTGCATGGCCATACGAAGTGGAAAGTTTCTTACCTGACCGTCACCCAAACCCAACAATCTGTTTTTAGATTCCAGCTTACCGGATTAGGTGAGAAAAAGACAAAGAAAAAAGGAGTGACGGTGGAGAGAGAAAGATAGATGAAAAAAAGTAGAGGTAGAAAGAAAAGGAGCGTAGGAATGAGCAAGAGAGAAGGAGCAACATGAATGGGACCGAATTCCTCTTTTCGTTGCCCATCCGTCCGTTGCTTGTATGCGATACACCCACCCTTACGAAGTCTCTTCGTGACCACGTGACCATAAGGAAATTTTCCCCACCAAGAACTATTTTCTGCCCTTTCTGGTTTTAAACGACTTCGTTCTTTTTTGATTTCTGTGTCAAAATATCACCAACCTTAATCAACCTCAGTTCGTGTGTGCTGTAGTTCTAGTTTGCTACAATAAGCTTCCTCGCGTGTGTCGCAGTGGTTGGAGGCGCCACTGCGGCGCGTACGTGAAAATGCGCCCATGGCCCACCAAGCTTTCCATCCCTCCGGGGTCGGCAAATTAGTACCAGACTTGTCTTGGAGGACAGCAGCACTGGCTCGATACATCGGCAGGCCACCACGAGTCATTGTAAAGGCCAGATATGCATTCAATCACCTCCAACGATGCTTAATGAAGTCGAATGCGTGGCGCATCCCTCAGGGATTGATCAACGCCGAGAGCTTTATCCTTATTTTATGATATGTTCCCTAATACGAAGCCATCAAAGCGCCACGGTTATTTTGAAACAATTTGGTCTGTCCCTGGTGGAGATCAATTCATTGAGGACTTCAAAAAATATCCGACGTTTTGTCGTCTTTTTCGCCCATTATGGGATTCAATGGACCATAAACCTTTCATCATAGACTAGGATTAAGGATTTTTTAGAAGTTGTCATTAATAATAGTCGATTAATCTCCTTCATGTTGAATTAAACAGAAAAGAGTAAATGACGAAATCGAATTAGTCTGCAGTTGGATTTCGAATACAATTTCGTTTCTTTGCGTACGTTTTTCGAAGATCCAAAACTTTCTCTATTCGAACGCATTTACATGGCAGCAAACTTAATGTTTTATGAGGACCACCTTCCGACGACCGACTAGCTGGCCTCATTAAAAAGTTGAAAGATCATCCAGAATGGAAACAAAGGTGCGACGTCATAATTGTGTCGCCGTCGAGACAACAATTATGCAAAGTGATGACGTTGTCATCAACATGATGCTTAAAAGATTCTGTTCTGCAATAGGGGTCAAAAAATTGGTAGTATAATATTAATAGTATTCTACATGAACCAGTAGTAGTATCAGTGGTGATAACAACAATGTTGGAGGCATTACACCGGCCCGCAGAGATGAAAAACTACTGAAGGTTAACCTTCAATGCCGGTGGCGAGAATTTGAAAGCTATCTCCAGAGCGAAATGAGCCTTCTTCACGAACCATCAAAGATGCTTCTGGCATGATCAGTATGTGTATGTTTCTTACCTATCTGATAAGTGTTAGCAACATGCAGTGTTAGCACCGCCAGCATCCATCACCGTCCTGGTATCAAATTAGTCGCATGGTGGCAAATCTCCCTCTGACTCACAAGTGCTGCGGCTGCCTGTGGTGGTGACGACTTGGGTCAGACTTTGGCTGAGGTGACCTCGGTATTCCAAGAAACCACCATGGGTAAACTAGCAAATCTCCGAAGAAATGGAGCTTACGATTATGGCCTGCATAAGGACGGGCCGTCCGAGTGTCTAACTAAGTTAGCAGCATGTCATAGGAAATCTCAAAGAAGACTTAAAAACTTCCTGCAGGTCCTCTAAAAAAAGTGATCATGCAGACGATTCACAAATGCTAACTGCAGTTTACTGACTCGTAGAGGATACAAAACAGCTCAATCGTCATGGAATCCGCTTGCGTCCATATGCCATCGAAATTATTAGTAATAACAGCAATAAGTATATTCAGTTCAACAACAATTTACAACAGTTCGTTATAATTTATTAGGAAAGATGTGGATAGATATGACAAAGTCGATGATATTCAGTGGTGTTACATAGTGGTTTATTGAAATCGAAAACTTGTGGGCGACCCATATCCATGTTTCGTACAATGGCTATGATTCGTCTAAAAATGAGGTAGCGGTGGTATTCGGATCCATATAACTTATTCCTTATTCATTCTATATTTGTCACTGACATCAAATGTTTATTTCATTAATCTGTAGTCGTGCTTTTTTCAGCACCACTAACAAAGTATCAAATTCGACTGTCGGCTTCAAACAGGAAGGGAGAAGGCCATCGAAGCGACGAGCACATTGCCGTGACCGATGTGATCGGTGAGTAGATTAATGGTTCATTTCTTTTATTTTGTAATAACTATCAAGTATTTGCTTATTTGAAGTTATTTTTTTGCTCTTTTTTTGCTATTAAGTACAAGGCAGTTCATCTGTTTCGTAACTTGAGTGATTCAAGTAGCACTGCGGAGAATTGAATTGAATCCAACCATAGTGATACTGAGATATGAACAAGACTCGGATGTTAAGTTGAACTTCGAGCTCTCGGTTGTCTTTACTGGAAGCTCACGTGCTATCCTTCTCATTTAAGTGTTTCGAGTATTTTCGCGTGAATATCGCTCTAATTACATCTATGCAGCAATTTGATTCATGTATAGCTCATATCACAACGCACGCGGAGGACATCTAGAGTTACATATGGCTCACACGATGTGAGAAAGAAAAACAGAAAACGGCTTCGGTGTTATACTATCGGGTACCAATCGCCATAGGCATTTTCCCAAGCAGTTCGTTATTTATGGAATCAAGTTTGCAGTATGAATTGAAAAAATACCACGCAATTTCAGTAAGTACGAAAAGTGATAAATTTGACTTTGCTTATAAATGCGAACGAGTTTCAGCACCAGATGCAGCCGAGATTGGTGTGTTGACGTTCGACTGTATTAACGGCATTGAATTACAACTTAATGTCGCTTCAAAATCACCTTACACTTGTCATGTGCAAATCAACAACACCACCAACACGTTACAGTTCAACATTACCGCCCACAAGGTACGAGTTGTCTCATTTTGTGTTCTGTACGAATAAATCCTAGGACCAACTTTCTTTTAAACTCAACATTGGTCAATAATTTACTGTTTTGGGCGTCCAAACACATGAGATTGTCATTACATCATCTAATTATCCACAATAGCCGACGTTCCTGCGGTTTCGTTTTCTTCCGAGCCTGGAACGGCTGAAATGAGGCGCATCCTACCCAGCTGAGCACTTTCGTAATCTCAGCATATGAAACATCATGGTTATTTCATGTGTTAAATGTTTTTATGTACTAAAATTTATATTTTACGTTTTGTTTGCTGAGCTTATGGAAACGTTTGGCTGAGTAATTTGCGCGTCATTTTGACTTTCTAGACTCATAGGAAAGCGGAACCGTAGTAACTTCACCTGTAGTGAATGAATAGAAGATGCACTAAAAATCTGTACGAGTAGTTTTTTTTCACTCTTTTCAGTGTTTATTCTTTCGAATGTTTACGATCTTTTTGTGTAAACCGTCTGAGCACGCTATGTATGGTTTTTTTTTTAAAATTTTGAGTGATTGCCAGCGAAGTCTTAGTGAAATCTCTTTGGATTCTATATGCTTGATGATAAAACGTCAAGCAAATAAAAAGCACTGCTTGTAGTAATTCCGACGACCGACTTTTCATTAACCTCGGTATTGATCAAATAGTTTTTGATATTGTTGTGAATCAAACACGAGGTGCTACTTTAATCTTTATTCCGTCAAAGCTAACGTTTTGGCATCATTGCCTTCGATTTTTATATGAAAGTCATCATCCTCGCACCGGATACCAAAACTTTAACGCGCAAACTTCTCGAGGAATTTAAAATTTTGAGTGATTGCCAGCGAAGTCTTAGTGAAATCTCTTTGGATTCTATATGCTTGATGATAAAACGTCAAGCAAATAAAAAGCACTGCTTGTAGTAATTCCGACGACCGACTTTTCATTAACCTCGGTATTGATCAAATAGTTTTTGATATTGTTGTGAATCAAACACGAGGTGCTACTTTAATCTTTATTCCGTCAAAGCTAACGTTTTGGCATCATTACCTTCGATTTTTATATGAAAGTCATCATACTCGCACCGGATACCAAAACACCAACGCGCAAACTTCTCGAGGAATTTTGGACAGTTACCAGGAGTCCTAGAATGAATAACAGAAAGAAATGTCCAGAGATCAGACATGATTTCGCCCCATACCCTCCCATGAGGGCGCGTGTGGCGCAGTGGTTGGAGGCGCCACTGCGGCGCGCACGTGAAAATGCGCCCATGGCCCACCAAGCCTTCCATCCCTCCGGGGTCGGCAAATTGGTACCATACTTCCTCTGGGAGGATAGCAGCACTGGCTCGATACATCGGCCGGCCACCGCGAGTCATTGTAAAGGCCAGATATGCATTCAATCACCTCCAACGATGCTTAATGAAGTCGAATGCATGGCGCATCCCTCAGGGATTGATCAACGCCGAGAGCTTTATCTTTTTTTCTACCCTCCCATGGGCTTTTGATTTCGGGTGGTGTGCATTCATCGACCATGTGCGACTTTGACCAGCTGTTCTTTCTTAGTGGAAGGCACGTACTAAACGGTGAGTTTTTCGAGAAGCTGTTGATTGTGTGAATGCGATTTAGATTTTCATCTTTCTCTATGTGTTATTGAAGCGTTTGGCTAGTAAATTACCTATCAATACACGCTTCCTGCCTCTGAAGAAGGTGATACTACCAGAACGTCAGCTCTAACGGAATAAACAATAAAGAAGCACCTCATGTTTGCTAGGCAGGAATATCGAAAATCACTTCATTCTTAGTGTTTAGACTACTGCAATTGTCATTTGCCACTTACCCTTTCGTTAAAAAATTATATCTTTAAGTGTACATGTTCAACAATGGTCTTCATTACAATATTCCTATAATGTCGCTTTATTTTCTCTTCTTTTATCTTTAATCAAAATATCAGCAATGTTAAATTAATGTGTTTTCCAGTCACCAATTGATCTTCGAAATTTCATGATATTTCTGCCTTTTAGACATGCTTAGGAAACACCGGTGAATTAAGAGGTTTTCCTTTCCGGATGGCGAAACGAAGGACCCGCATGGTGTGGTGGTGAACGCATTACTCCCTGGAAAGGCGTGTTCGTTCACCACCGCAGACACCTGCGGTCCGGAGTTGTGCAAATATCTTAGCATCGTTGTAGTTATATTTCGCATTATACCCTGCTATTAAAAATAGTAGGCAGTAAATAAAACGGTTAAGAGGTTTTCTTCAAGAATTTTGATGAGCTCTTGTCTTTTTTCTTTTACCAATTCTGTTCCGTAATAATTTTCTTAACAATAGATCGCTCCGTTGGAAGGTATAATAAATGGTTTGTTTTGTAATATTTTTTAGTTGTCGTTCGCATTGGTCCTGTCCTCCACTGAAAACTTATGCTTGCCACGTTGTTATCACCTAGTCTTTATTTTGTATCATATTAAATGCGTGGGAATTTTATGATAAGGCAATAATGAGTACTATTTCAGCTAAATGTTATCGACTTAGCGCTTCATTCTAAGTACAGCGCTAAAGCACGGTGTTTGACAAGGAGTACGGTGGACAATCAAACAAATTTGTACGGTCCTTGGGGTAACGAGCAAGAATTTATCCTCGGCAGTGAGTACGGTTTTGTATTGAAAACAATTGAAGTAGGTTTTATTATTTATTATGTGTGTGCGCATGTATTCAAAAAGAAACAAAAATCATTGCAAACTGTGAGCGATTAGTGGATGCCACGAAACCCGCTCAGTGTCGCTCATGGCCGCTCACTATCGCTCATTGTCGCTCACTATCGCTCATTGCCGCTCAATGTAGCTTTCGGTGACATTGCTCGCAGTATGACCATTTTTAAAAATTCACGATGATTAATATATCTCAGTAAGCATCGTAACACTTCGGATTATCAGCATAAGGAGTTATAAACGTTACAATAACTAGCAAAGACGTTTAGGATTCAAGTGATTTTTAAACTTTTTCACTTTTTTACTAGTTTCCTCATATAAAATTCCATTATAGATCAGTGCTCTTATCAGTCGTCGATCTGCTCGTCGAACAGCAATTGCTTGCCATTACGAAGTGTAAGCGCCTGATTAGTAGATTTTAATACATAAACAATGTGTTTACGATGGTCACCAAGGAATAGGCACATCGATACTTTAATGCTAAAAATCTGCCACATTTCACAAAGAATCGTCTAGCAGTTATTGAACTTCATTCAGCATTTTCGTTTAATTTTCACAAGAGCGGCAACGATTCGCTCCAAGTAGGAGTTTCAGAATTTTCGTGCTTAATTAGCACTGAGTGATAGAGCCGGCTGTTTCCGAACTGATCAAGAGGGGATTTCTTGGACTACTGTAGCTCGTATTATGCAAATTATCACTGATATGATTGCCTTACTATTGAATTTAATCCATTATTACTATTATTTTATTTATGCTTAGTAATATTCCATGAGGACTGTTAAGGGAAGAGTTGCAACTGATCAGATGTTTCTCTTCTCTTAGGTGTTAGCCAAACTCGAAGAATCTCAATGTACTTCACATAGTCATCTTTGCGAATCTAATCAGTTAAAAGCATAAAACAGATCCCTACTTGGATTTTAGGTACGAAGCGTTTCAAGAATGGGACCAAATTATGACAAAGTAGATTTTTAGTACCATTTAGATCAATAAGCTCTAAATTTAATACCGTAACCTTATTTATTTCCACCACTTTGCTTTGCATATCATTTACGAGATAAGTAGTCACATAAAGGCAAAGGACAAGAGTAATAGAAAAACATTGTTTTTAAAAAAACAAAAAAACATTTAAAGAACATTTAAAAAACTTTTTTTCCAAGCATTGTTTTTGTTTTAGAATCCGATCTCATCTCGTTTCTCGTCGTGGGTAATAATTTTGGCTCTTGTTCTCTTCATAGTGCTCTGCTTTCTCACAATTTACTGCCTTAAAGGGTTCGTACGTTCTTCTTTGTTCTGCTATTTTAATGATTGTTTCATGGGTTCAAATAAAATTTCTCCACATCTGCTTCGTTTACAACTTCAGTTCTTGTCTCGAAATCAAGGCTTTCATCAAGAAAAAAGAAAAGTGCGTCTATTTGGAGGAGCTTAGCCCACTAGTTTATGGTAAGTGTTTAGTCGAGATTTTCTACATCTTCATCTATTCTTCTATGGGCATGTGGCGCAGTGGTTGTAGGCGCCACTGCGACACATACGTGGAATCGATCCCCGCACCCATGGCCCACCAAGTCTTCCATCCCTCCGGGGTCGGCAAATTGGTACCAGACTTGTCTGGGAGGATAGCAGCACTGGCTTGATACATCGGCAGGCCACCGCGAGTCATTGTGAAGGCGAGATATGCATTCAATCATCTCCAACGATACTCATTAAGGTCGAATGCATGGCGCATCCCTCAGGGATTGATCAAAGCCGAGAGCTTTATCCTTTATCATCTATTCTGCGTTATTTGTTAATATCGCAACACTATTACGCTATCCGAAGTCACATTTTTTGGCTGTGGTTATAAGAAAAAACGGTCAAAACAGGACAAATAACGCTTAGTGGAAAAAGTTGCTAAGTCGTTATAGAGTGTAGTAGTAATAACAGCTGTAGGTACTAGAATTTGAAATTCACAAC